>JBBPBX010085788.1:0-15022 GCA_038048925.1 Garcialebias charrua | reverse complement strand
CACCTGGCTCCCAAGTCATCTAGGACAAAACCAACTCTTTCCAGCAAAGCTTGTCGAGCTTAAGCTTCTTTGCTCGAGAAATGCTACAGAGCTCAGGGACTCGCGACGTGCGCGATGAACGCGTCCGTGTTGATGCAGGCTTACCTGGCTGAAAAACTTCAACAGCTCCATGTAACGACGGACAAGCAAGCTGCCGCTGATTTGCTGGATGAAGCCCGTAGGGCAACAGACTTTGTGCTCCGCATGATTGGGACAGCTGCTGTTGCTCAAGGCAGAGGCATGGCTCAAGTGGTCATCACAATACACCATCTGTGGATGACCTTAACTGACCTTCCCGAGGGACAAAAGGTGCCTTTTCTTCACCACTCCATAGAACCGGCGTTTTTTTTTTTGTTGGGAAAGCTCTGGATCAAATTCAGACCAAGCTGGACCAGAGGCGTAAACAAGCTGAAGCTCTCCGGGTGGGCATTCCCATGAGAACCTTCGCCCCCCCAGGGAGTCAGCTGGGAGCAGATCTAGGCAGCCTCGACACCGCTTAGCAACACGTGTCCCAAGCGACCGGTGTACGAGGATGAGCACTGGCAGAATCAACCGCCAGGCCCACCTCGGACCGAACACGCATGGAGCAAAAAGGTTTGTCCCCCGCCAAATGGTCAAACATAGGGCCTCCTCGGCGAACCGGGACACCAGACAAAAGCGTGCCTGATGAACCAGGTTCACGTCTTGATTTTACACGATCACCTGTCCACGAGGTACGGGAAATGATCTTTTCATATCCAGACTTTATTTGTAGCACGGTACAAAAAGCTGGTAACTCTGTTGCATGCACAAATCATGTTTTTCCTGCTGTGAGTGACATAAAGTCATATATGTCGTTACACGTAAGCACGAATAAAGCTCAAAAACCAGCCCCTCTCTGTTTTATTGACTCTCAAAAAAACCACCAACAACAACAAACACAATAACTTCAGCAGTACGGGTCCCTCTGGCCTGCCAGCCAACATAAAAGGAGGGGGCCGTCTCCCCCCTCCCTCACGGCTCACAGGGTGTTAGCTTAATCAATAAGCCTCAGCAGGGTGCCCTTGCTCCGTCTGTAGTGGACAGGCACAGAGGCGTCTGCAAGCAGGCCCCACACTCCTCACTGAGACAGGTGACGGGGGTCACGTGCTCCAGCCCCCACTCCATTGTGAACCACGGAACGGACAATACACTAACCAAGCAGACACGTGACATGTCCGCGCCCCAGGGATGCGCGCCAACAGAATCTGATGACAAGGGAGCCACGGCAGAAGCCCACAGGCTACCTCAAGCTTCACACATTCACAAAGACGGTTGTGATCAAACTGCTGTGTGTAAACAAACCAGGGCTGAATCAGATTCCTCTTCCTGTTAATCGAAGGGAACAGAGCCCTCTGTCACCAACCAATTTAAAGTATGCCAAGCGCAAAGGACCATTTCCACGTTCTCACACTGCAGCTGTCCCCTTATCATTTATGGGTGACATGCAATGTTCAAGCAATGATTCTACAACACGTGACCGTACTCACTGTGCTGAATCAGCTCTGCTCTTAAACGATATCCCCCCACCGGGTGAAATACAGACCCCGGGTGGTTTGTCTGGCTCCAACGTTCTGTTAAGGCCGGAGACCAGTGAACCAGACCCATCCAGGAAACGGATTGGGGTCAGGAGATCTGCTCGCTTACAAAACTCGCAGCTTCTCAGTCCCATGACCCAAAATAAAAAGGGGGAAAAAAGATATTCTGTTCCACTTTTGTCTAATAATGACAACATATTATCTCTGCCCTCCAAACACTCTTGATCAGAGTAGTGTGGCAGCACATCTGCAAAAAGGCCCTCTCCCTAACTCGGTTGACCCTCAAGGGATCACAGAATCTAGGGCCTTTGGAGTAGAACTGGTTCCACCAACTGCTCCTCTTCAGGGACACACTATGTCACAAGGAAGAGCAGTCTCACTGCTTAGGCTGGGAGCTATGAAAAATTTCAGTTTGGTGGCAGAAAGGAACAAGCTGGTGGCATCAGGTCTGCCAGAAAATGTGGTAAAAATAATTCAAAATGTCCAAGCTGTGTCAACATAGTCTCTTTACGCACAGAAATGGCATATTTTTGAAGTCTGGTGCACAGAATGAAATATTATTTCTTATTCATGTGACTTGGCTCAGCTCCTGACTTTTCTTCAGGACTTACTGGAAAAATGTTGTTCTTTCTCAACAATTAAGGTGTTCCTATCAGCAATTTGAGCCTGTCACGAAGGCTGGGGAAACAGGACGCCCGTCGCGTATCCAATCATTATAAGATTTATGAAGGGCATGCTAAGATTGAGACCTCCCAACAGGATCCTGACCCCTGGTTGGGACCTTATACTGGTTTTGTGGGCTCTCTGTGATCCCCCATTCGAGCCACTGAGTGAGATTAAGATAGACTTATTATCTTATAAAACTACTCTACTCCTGGCCCTTTGCTTGACGAAACGCGTGAGTGATCTCCATACCTTGTCTGTACATCCAATGTGTACCAGGTTCGCCCCTGACGGGTCAAAGGTCACCTTAAGGCCTAATCCCGCATATATCCCCAAGAAACCGCCCATCATTAAACAGAGGTGGAGGCCTCCTGGTTCAACTGTCCCCCTCTTACTATGCTGTTATTGCTAGTATCACTCAGCCCTCTGTGACTGGCAAACAACCATCAGGGTGCTAATGATCCGTCGTTAGGCTGATGGTCCTCCTTGATCATGTGAGCAGCTGGTTTCGGCTGTCATCAGCCAACTGGTTAAGTAACACTGTGAGAGGGTGCTATTTATAAGACTGAGCTGAACATAGCACCTCAGACTGAGGAAGTCTTTCGGACGAAAGACGAAACATTCCTACAATTTTTTTTTGCCTTTTTTTTTGAATGCCCAGAGGGCCAGATTTAGCTTTTTTAGATATGCCCCATAGTGATTTAAAAATATTACATTTGTTCATTACAGATGACAAAAACTAAAACAAAGCAGCTTATGGATTCCTGATTCTGCTTTGACACTTTCACGAGACCTGAAAGTCTATTTATTATTTTTGTTCCTTTTTTGTTTGTAATTGTGAGCATTTAAATGGCACTTGGATTATTATTTTTTTGTTATTCCACAGCTCTTGCTGTGGGGCAGTAAATATATGGGAGCCTTGACCTGTTTGATTGTGGAAGACAAGAAAAGACTTAAGAACTTTTTTGAGGGGGGATTTGTGATTATTTTGTTTATGGACATTTAAAAATATAAAACCTGAAAGAAAAAAAAGAGAGCAATTATGTGGATGATGTTTTGTTTGTTTTCTATGTAAAAGAAAAATGATGATGTTTTGTTTGTTTTTTGTCTGAAAAAAGAAAAAAATGAAATGTGTATATATATTTTGTCATTCAAGTTGTTAAAGGGTCAACACCATTAAAGTGGATGGTCATTGTGTGATAGGTTTAAAAATAAAATACAAAAGTAATTTAAAATTGTTAATCCTAACTGTCAGGAAGGATACCTGGCTGGTACCCCTTTTTAATAAACAAACTTTTGTAAAACCGTCATAGAATGACATATGGTGTCGAAGGCAGAACTTAGATCAAGAAGAATGAGGATGGACAGAAGACCAGAGTCAGTAGCAAGAAGAAGGTTGTTAGTAATTTTTACTAGAGCTGTTTCGGTGCTATGGTGGATGCGAAATCCAGATTGAAACTCTTCATAAATGTTGTTTTTGGACAGGTGAGAGTGAAGTTGACTAGCAACAGTTTTTTCAAGAATCTTGGAGATGAGGGCAGATTGGAGATCGGACAAAGATTACTGAAGTTGGTGAAGTTGTAGTGGGCATGACCGTGTCCATTTTGATACACCTGTGTATTTTTGAACTGTTCCAGAGATGACCTTTACTGACCTCTCAGTAAAGCAAGACATTTACTACAAATTATTCCATTAGTTGTAATCTGAGAACATAGTCACCAAAAGAGACTATTTCTATCTTTGATTTTATTCTAATGTAATCAAAAGAATAACTTTTGTCATTTTCATGATGTGTGCTTTTAAGCTGTGTTATTCTGTAAGAGTTAAACTGTGTCACTTCTGCACATCACTGTGTTGTGTGTGAAAGTTGAAGACTCGGGTCAGAGAGACCCGGCCGTTTTGTTTAGAAAGTCAGAAGACAGTTAATCCGTTGTTTTCATGAGAAGGGCTCCAGCACTCTCTGTCTTTCCAAAACATTTTCACTCTGCTTTGAATTTCACCTTGAATCTTGATAACAACAAGTGAACTCCTCGCTGGTCCACGGACCAATGAAAAAGAGACAAGTCTCGCTCCTCTCAGATCCTCTTTTAAGTTCTAAGTTTTTGCTGGAACGTCAGAGTCTGCTGGGAACTTCAAGAGATGTGAACTTTTCCCAAAGAGCTGGATGGACGTTTAGTCACACGCTAAGGACACGTCATCCAGTTAAGGACTAATAACATGCTGTTATGAGTCCACTTAGAACGAGCGTAAGCTCAAAACTTTGTTTATTCCTTCCTGGAATAAGTTTATCTTGAAGTCAACCAGTAGCTGACATATTTTCTGATGATTGAAGCGGATCCAAGGAGACGTTGAAAACGTAAACGAGAACCGGCTCGGACGTGCTGGACCTGCAACGATTCTGTACGCCTGAAAGGCTGGTGTCATCTCTTTATCAGACTCGTCGTCGAAGGTAAAGAGCTGTTTACAAACGTACCTGGATTTCAGCAGAAATCGGATGGGAAGTGTCACTTCTGGTAACATGCTCAAGACAATTTCCTTTAAACCATCTCTCCATCTTTCCTCCTATCTCCTTTCCCTCAATTCTAAGCTGGAAATCATTTAAGTCATAGAGCCTCAGACTAAGTATTGTTAACATCCTACATTTATGTCTGTTGTGTTACAATTTAAATGTGCTGACGTGTTAAATTGCAAGAAAGTGAAATCATGTCAATCAAGGGCAGCACGGTGGCACAACTGGTAGAGCTGCTGCCTCTCAGCGAGAAGGTTGCCGGTTCAAATCCCGGTCCGGGGCCTTTCTGGGTGGAGTTTGCATGTTCTCCCCGTGCATGCGTGGGTTTCCTCCGGGTACTCCGGTTTCCTCCCACAGACCAAAAAACATGCTTGTTAGGCTGATTGGTGACTCTAAATTGACCCTAGGTGTGAGTGTGAGAGTGGATGGTTGTTTGGTGTGAGTGAGACAGGTCCCTCTTGTAAATGAGTCCCCGTGACTCAACGAGGCTAGCCTGTATAAATAAAGGTTGAATGAATGAATGAATGTAATGATGTTGATTTTAGTTGATTTATTATAAATAAAAGGTAGTGTCTCCTGGCATACCAAGCTAAAGTCAACGTTCTCTGTCACTTAATGGCTTTATTTATTTATCCATCAGAAAGATCACAGAAATATTGGGTAAACTGAAAAAGAAAGAATCCGTGAAATTACTATTCAATCTGAATAAGTAAATTAATTAAGGTAAAGAGGTCAGTATTAATATTGACCTCCTCATAATCCTTTACAAAGTCAAGACATGGTTACTTGATGATGGGGGTGATGGCAGCATATTTAAAGGTTGTGGGAACAATGTCAGAGGTTAGGGAGGAGTGTATGATATTAGTGATGATAGGGAGCAGAGACAGGAGACAGGATTTAACAAGAACTGTGGGAAATGGGTCAAGTTGACAGGATGAGGACTTGGACTTGCTGATAATGTCAGCAATGCCATCAGCAGAGGGGAGGGAGAAGACAAAGAAAGGGAGGGAGGGAGGAGTTCAATGAGGATGCTGGGGGCAGAAATTGGTCCAAGGTGTTTATGAATTGAAATAATCTTTTCATTGAAATATGACATCAGTGAGTTGCAGAATTCTGTGGAAACCATGTGAGAGAGTAGAGAGTTAGGAGATGAGACTGAACGGTGAAGGAGAGAGAACAATGTATTTGAATTACATGCGCGTAGGCAAGGGGGGTTCGGGGGGTTCGAACGAACCGCCCACTTTTAAACGAGAAGTTGACAATGCCAAACTAATGTGGCTGGATAGCTCAACTGATAAAGCGTCTGCCTTCAGTTCCAAAGCTCATGGGATCAAGTCTTGCTTGGTCAATGTTTTTTTTTTTATTCATTCCAAATTAAAAAAGCACAAGAAAACTCTAAAAAAGCTAAGTCTGGTCCTCTGGACATTCAAAAAAATAAAACAAAATAAAGCAAAAAAAATGTAGAAACGTTTCGTCTTTCGTCCGAAAGACTTCCTCAGTCTGAGTTGCTGTGTTCAGCTCAGTCTTTATTTTTTGAATGTCCAGAGGACCAGACTTAGCTTTTTTAGATTTTTCTACCTGGATTATTGAGCATGCATCAGAGCACAAGAAAACTATTTACAAAACAGCAAGGAATAAAACAATGCATTAAATGAAATGAATCAGACGAAGAAAATAATCTTATCTGCCCCTTCTCAAACAATTTTTTTTTTTCAAACACTCGATTCAAACAACTAATTTTACATTTGTCTTTTATTGGAAAAAAAAAAGTAGTTAATATGCCTGTGAAGAAAGAAGAATGTGTTAACCACAGGCTGTGGTTAAAGGCACGGTCTGCAGTTTCTGTAAAGCCCTGAAACTTAGGAAATTTTCGAGCAGAAACCCTTCTCCCTCCTCCCCCTTGCACTCTGGCTGACCTGCAACTCCGCCTCCTTAGCTCCTCCTCCACAGCTTGGCCTGTCTCGTGAACGCGCATGCATTGTAAACACAGTTCTAAGATGGCGTCGGCGCAGTCACTCGATCGACTATTTCCTTCTCAAATCTTTGCGTATTTGTAATAAAGTATCGTAAATTATGTATAACCCTTTCAATAAGTTATGTTATAATACTTTGCTGCAGTGTGTGACATTTTATCTGTTACGCATCTAGTTTTGAAACATTGTCGATGGTCTTCAGACGAGGAATTTACACCCAGAGACCTACGGTCCGAAGAAGAGGAAACAGCTGCGTGCTGGGGACACTCAGCTCTTGAGAAGAGTCAAACCTGGGTTGATGCACTCCAGCTGGACTTGTTCATATTCTGGTTTTGTTACATAATGAGATTCGATGCTCACAGGGGGAGTTGATGAAAACAAACAGTTCTCATAGTCACCCTGTTTTCATGCAAACATTTAAATTGATGATTCTTCATGAACATGCAGTGAAATAATTTTCTATTTGAAAGAACACAGCGACAAAATCTTTTTTATTTATTTATTTAGACAATAAATACACAAAAAACCTAAATAAATATGTGACAAGGATCATCAAACCGTTACATAACGCAGACTTAAATAACCATAAATAAAGCACTGAGCATCCACCCTGATGTTAAATACTCTGTTGTGTACTTAGTTTGATTTAAATAACTTTTTAATAAAACTGGACAGAAATTAAACAGAACTTAATTAACTCCAAATTCTTCCTAACCTGCAGCCTTCAGGGCAACAGAACAGCAAGCAGGGCCCAGGTGACTGATCTGGTCTTCACTTAAGTGGGTCAGGTCAATAAATATGTGGAGCTTCTCCAGATTGTCAGCTTGTCCAAACATCTAAAGTCCATAGAGAACCACCTGATCTCCACTCTTTCATTTGTGTATATATATAATATATATATAGTTATAAATATAGGTATCTATATGTATATATACTATATATATATATATAGTTATAAATATAGGTATCTATATAAAAAAATAACTATATTTATAACTACAGTATATATACTATATATATACTGTATATCTATATATGTATATATATATATATATCTATCTATATATGTATATATATATATATATATATATATATCTATATATATATCTATATATATATCTATATATATATATATTATATATATATATATATATATATATATATATATATATCTATATATTATATATATATATATATATATATATATATATATATATATATATGATGTAGAATGATGAACAGAAATTCTACCATTGCTGTTCATCATTCTTTAGTTAGTAGCAGGTCACTTTTGTAAATGAGCCCTCGAGGCTCAATGAGATTTACCTGACTAAATAAAGGTTGAATGAATGAATGACTATATATATATATACAGTATATATAAATAAAAAAATTAAGGTTCATTGATAAACTTCATCAACTCGTTTAAAAGTTCTTTTCTTTTAATTGAGGATTTTTGGGATTGAAATTGCCCCAAGGCCACACCCTGCCACAGATCTTTGGAGGACACCCCACGTGGACAGGGCTGCCAACTTTTCAAAAAGCCAAAGAGTGAGAATTTTGTTTTTGTGTGTGTGTGGTGTGGGGGCACGCGGCGGCAACGCGGCGGCAGCGCGGCGGCAACAGGGTTTGATTGTGCTGGTGAGCTTCACCTGCCCTCATCCTGTTGGCTACATCCTACAATAGAAATTGACTGAAAATGACTCCCTACACTCTACTTTATAGATCTGTGTCAGATTGAAATACTATTTCATATTTGAATATGTATGGAGGACCGAAACTGACATAGTTAGAAATAAAAAGTAGAAAGAAATATATTAATGGATGAATAAATAACTAAAACATATAAAAACCAATAAATAACTTAAAATGCACCAATTAAATAAAAAAGGAAACCTTTCCTGGATCAGCTCTTCTCCTATTGGTCAACAGACAGGATAAAGCAGAATCCACATGCAGATGTCTGTGCGGCCTCAGTTTAGTTTAAGGTTTAGTTTAAAACAAAAGCACAGGTGTTCCCAAACAGGTAGAAATACATCAACAGTGTGGAACTTCACTGAAGATGATGTTGCTTTTAGTTTTATTTAATTTAATTCATAAAATAAAAACAGGGGTGAACTCCACCGGAGAATCCACCACCATGCATCACCGCCAGTGGATAGTTTTTATTTAAATTTTATTTATCCCACTAAATAAAATAAACCACAGGAGTGCACCTCGCACCACCGTCTTTATTTAATTAAATCCACTAAAAAAACGGGGGTGTGCACCACCGCTGGTGGAGAATCCACCACCGCAGTGGTTTATTTTATTTAGTGGAATAAATAAAATAAAAACAACTTTTGCAGCTTAATAATAGTTTTGATCTTCTTGTTACTTATTTGCAGTATGAAAAATGGTAGGGGCATAAAAATATGCTCCTGATGTTTTGCTGTTCTTTTTTGGTAAAGAATAAATTACTTTTTCCCTTTTTTTAAAAGCGTTTTGAGTTCCTATGACGTCACAAACTAGTCGACATCGACTTGACTATTATGTCGACTTTACAAAATATGTACCGTATTTTCCGGCCTTTAAAGGTTCAGTATGCAGTTTCTGTAGAACTGCAGCAGTTAGAAATATTTTCAACAGGCAAAGCATTCTGATCCCTCCCCCTCAGAGCCATATGTGGCTCTGCCCCCTTGTGGTCTGTTGAATTTCAAATTCAAGCTCTGTTTTTATTGGCTGATTCAAATTCAAGCTCTGTTTTTATTGGCTGGTTACAAACTCTGTTTTTATTGGCTGGAAAATGGCGGGTCACCTTTTCTTTTTAGAAATGCTTATTTACCACCTGGAGAAGCAAGGGGACAATATTTTTTTTTATTTTTTTTCAGAGATTACCTGGCTAACATCAGTCTGTCAGGAGGTAGTGACAGAGTGAAGAAATATGTTCATAAAAAAAGCTACATACTGCAGCTTTAAGTCGCTCCGCCTATATGTCGTATTAGTCCAATTATGTCCAATAAAGTGGAAAAATCCATAAACGTGTCGCACCTCCGTATACGTTGCATCTATTATGCGTCACCGCTGGCGCGTCACGTATGTTACGCGTCATCGCAAATGGCCACAGGAGCGTGCACGGTAGGACTTTAACAAGATTAACACTTAAAAACAATTATTTGTTTGCTGAAAATTATAGCAAAGATGTGTCTGAGCTGAACTTTTCCTTAATAAATGCACGTAATGGTCAAATAAGCTGAATTAAAAAAATTGTTTTGCTATTTCGCGAGCGGATACGCTTCATTTCTTTAAAATTTAACAATATAAAAAAACTAAAAAATATACAGTATATTGTTTCCTGAAATTATAGTAAAAGTGTTTCTGAGCTTAACCTTTCCTTAATAAATGCACGTAATGGTCAAATCTGCTGGATTTAAATTGTTTCGCTTTGACGGTCTTCCAAACAGTCGCGAGCGCTGCAAAAATAAATTATAAATAAATCGAATTTTCGTTCAAACATCTCCTAAAGCTAATACATGTAAGTTGTAAATGTCCATCTAGTGATTACTTTCTGTAAGTTTCATCAAAATCTGTCCTGTGGTTCATGAGCTATTTTGCTAACAAACACTGAGGTAACAGTAGTTCAGAGCTCCAGAGAGCAGGAGGCCGTGCTGCGACAGAGTGAGTCCGAGCAGAGGAGGCTGCTGTTGGACACATGAGCTGGGAACGGTCGGTGGACCCTAGCGGCCGAAAGTGGTACTGCCACTACCATTTTTTTCGTCAGAATGAATGGAAACGGTCATATCTCAGCCAAAAATTGGTCTAAAAATATGGGGGAAAAATCCCTAAATATGTCGCTTCGCCCCATAAGTCGCAGGACATGAAAATTAGTTTAAAAAAACTGCAACTTATAGGCCAGAAAATACGGTAGTCGTTCCACCCCTAGCTCCTACACATTCAGTTGGTAGTAGCTGAGGTGGAAATCCTCCTCAACTTGTTTGCTCTTTCAAAAAGAATGTTTGTTGTTTGTCATGGTTCATCTACCATAGAAGTAACGCCCGCTTCCATTTATAAAGTAAAGCAGTTTTGAAACGGACGTTTGCAACAAGCTAAAAGACAGCGTGTTAGCAGACAATATAATGCATTTTAAATTTTTGCTTTAATACCATGAAATTTTGGTATTTCTGCTTAAGGTTATCATACCAGCCCCTGGTCAATACATTCCCAGACACTAAAAGCATTGCAAACATATAATGTACAAAGGTT
This sequence comes from Garcialebias charrua, assembly GCA_038048925.1. NCBI lineage: Eukaryota > Metazoa > Chordata > Actinopteri > Cyprinodontiformes > Rivulidae > Garcialebias > Garcialebias charrua. Next base: position 4,040 of record JBBPBX010085788.1, on the reverse strand, counting down.
GTTTAGATGTAAGACATAAGAATTGCCCATGTGATCAAAGCTCAACAAACCCCCTCACCTGTCTGCTCAGCACTCACCTTCAGCTTTCATGTAGTGCACAGAGTATGCAATAACTTTATCAGAGTTATACTGAGGCCTTTCCCAAGCCAGCAGGATGGCTGAGCTCGACACCGTGTCAGCTTGGAGGTTTCTGGGTGCGCTCGGTCGGTCCTCTGACATCACCACGATGAGCCTTGCCATGGACAGGACCGACCCCAGCTCATTTTCAGCCTGGCACTGATAAATGGCATCATCTTCAAGGATGATCTGGTTGATGACCAATTTGCTAAGAGATACACAGATACAGTTTACAGCCATGAGGCTTCTTCCCGAAGATTCCTTTTCTTTTCCAGAGTGTTGTCATCTACTGTATAATTACTTTAACGAAGTGTGACAGTTAAATAATGAGCAGGAGAAAATTATCGGAAAATCAACAAAAATCCAATTTGCACAGTTGTAAATTATTCAGTTTCCTTCGTACTCTAGGGACAATGGTGAATAATTTATTTAAACAGTTTTAACTTGGTTGACAACAACTGTTAAATGTATAATCGTTTGGTCAACTAAATAATAGTTACCGTTCATTGCGTGCAACAGAATGATAGGATTCAAGAAATCCATGTGAATACTTCTAGAAGAAATATACCTGTTGTACATCTTGACCCGACCATTGGAGTGAACTTTCTCTCCGTTCTTAAACCATGTGATCTGAGGCACTGGATGTCCCTCAGCATGGCACACAAAACGAGCGGTGCCAGCACGAGGGCGGGTCAAGCTCTCAGGCCACTCCACTAAGGAAGGAGGTGCTTCATGAAAAAAAAAAAAAAGAGACACAATAATATTAGGAATTATAACAGGTCAATGTAATTAGTAACCTATGTGCACAGCCAAACAACCGGGTGTACCTAGCACAGTGACGTTGGCTGATGCAACAGTGTAGTTTCGAGTGCCGGGTGTGGTGGCTCTGCACATATAGACTCCTCCGTGCTGGGGCTTGACGTCTGTAATGATGAGGTTTCCATTTCCCAATACTTTGGTGTTGTAAACATCAATAGACTTGGTGTCTGCTCTGCTCCAAGAGACAATGGGCCGGGGACTGCCCGTGGCCAGACATTCCAAGATGGCAGTCTGGTGCAGGGACACGGAGATGTTCTGTGGTCCAGCAATGATGCGAGGTCTCTGAGGGAGCTGGGGGCCTGGAGCTGCACAGAAAGAGGCGAACAGAGTTACAGCAGTCGAGACAAAATGTTGTTGCTCTCAGAACAAATGCAGGTCCAACCAATTTATCACACCTTTTCACTTAAGATTTAGACAAACACACTGAGCAACAAAATGTTACAAGTGTAAAAAGAGATGTTTGACACACATGGGGTGACGGTGAGGGTGGCCTCTGTGCTTCGTCTGCGACTGGCGATGTTGGTGGCGATGCAGCGATAATGTCCAGCATCCCCTCGTTGCACCCCGTGGATCTGAAGAACACCACTGGGCAGGACTGTGATTCTGATTAAAGATGTAAAAGAGATGCAACCACAAGTCTTACCATTATGCATGAGAAGGTTCATATTTTGCTCCAAACAAATTTGCTCCAAACAAATCTATCTACTACGAATAAAAATATTAACAGACAACAAACTAGAAACGTTTTATACCTTTCAGTGGAGAGTGGTAATGTGACCCGATTAAACTCCCAAGTAATGATAGGAGGAGGGTGTGCACTGATTTTACAGGACAACCTGGCAACCGAGCCTTCGGTTACCACTATGGAGGTCGGCTGGAGTGCAAATGAGGACATACCTGCAGCAAAAAAGCAAAAAATATATTATTTTTTTATATATTAAAAAAAAAAGGATAAAAAAAGAGATTTTATGTCCCGCATAAAGTACGGTAAAAACAAAATGTTCAACTTTGTTCTTTACTTTACAACAGAACATCATAAGATAGTGTAACAGAATAAAGTGTGATTAATAAATACTGTATCTACAAACAAAACAGTTCCTTGTTTTATCTCTGAAAATGTGTCTTTTTAGAAAAAAGTTGCAAAAGATTTCTTAAGGTGATTCTTTGCTGTAAAAAATGTAAAAATAAAATAAAAATCACTTGTGTTGACTCAAATATAACCCAAGCTCATTAAATAAAATAAATATTCTAACACAACTGTCCACAACAAAGATTAGAAATAGACTCAAACCTGCAAAGAAATATAGTTTAGGATGAAATTACAACTACCGTACTTTTCGACGTATAAGTCAAAGTCAACTTTATTGTCAGAACTGCAATATGTACAGGACATACACAGGATTGAAATTGCGTTTCTCTCAGTCCCTCGGTGCAACAGTAACCATCTAAACACTAAACACTAAAACATTTAATAAACATAAGCATAAAATAGTAAAAGTGTAACACTGTCCTGAGTTTTTTCATAGTAGTATAAAAGTATGAAAATTTACACCAACACTGAAACACCAAACACCCCTAAAACACCAAACACCCAATGAACATCAGAGTCAGAGAGTCAGAGTCTTTATTGTCATTTGCACCGCATGTGGTACATGTGATGAAAACGAGATTATGTACACGGGGTCCCAGAACATAAGCATAAAATGAAAAAATAAAAGTGTAATACTGTCCTGAGTTTTTTCATAGTAGTATAAAAAGTATATCTATAAAATAAACTGAAGGTTCTAGCATTGACATTTGCAAAGAGTGGCACAGCAGCATATGAGTTAATGTACACAGTATATGTATGAGGTAGTTGATGTTGGTATAGAGGCAAAGTGGCATATGCAGTAAGGCACATAAGGCACATTTGGCATCCTTAGATAAGGCTAGTCAGAGAATACTGTAATGATCAGTGTCTGTTCCTTTGTCAGGTCTAATGCCGGGTTTCCACCAGACGCTTTTCGCGCTGCAAAAAATCTCCTACCGCACTGTGTTGGCTGCTTGTCAACAGATGTCTGTTCTCATCGAACATGTCTGCAGACACGCAGTGGGAGCAGCGGCTGGCTCCTTTTCCGTTTGTTTCTTCTACACCGGGCAGATAAAAAATCAGCTGTACATGAGCCTCGTTACTACTTGAGTGGATTTTTTATGAGCCAAACTGCAGCTCCTAAAGTCTTTGTTGAGATTAAAACATTTTTTTATGTTTGGGGTGACCGTACGCTCGAGCGGACAGCGGCAACTGTAAAAATGCCAAGTTTCTTACCGGAGGCTGTTTTCTTCATGGAGGCTCGATGGGTAAGTTTGAAAAGTCCAAAAAAAAGTCCTGTCGTTGTTGCGTGATCACATGGCAGAGTCTATCCCGATTGGTTGCTGCTAAGCTGCGAGCAGCAGAAGCAGGACAAATCGAGCTTCGACAGTCGCTGCTCGGAGGTGACGTGGGAGCGGAAAAAAGCTGCCACTCACTGCCGCGCTGCTTGAACTGCTGTAGATGCGCCGCATCCAACATGCCCGGCCACATAGACTTTCAATGTAAAGTGGCTGCTTCGGTGGCGCGAAAAGCGTTTGGTGGAAACCTGGCATAATGCTCCTTTTTTTCAGACAGATAACTTTAATTTAAACATGTTTACTGCAGTTAAAATGACACATTGGTTCTGCTTTGTGTTAAATAAAAACTTTCAAAGGTAAAATAATTCCTCTCTTATTTTGCTTAATGACATTTAACTCTGCATGTCATCCCTGAAATTCTGACACACAGAATCACAAGTCCAAGTGTGAACTGTGTCACAGAGTAAACACAATAAAAACATGTGTTATCTGCAGCATTGTTCTTTAAAATGGAAAAACACTATTAATGTATTACAGAAAATATGCGTACAGTACACACACTTAATGATACTGTAGACCATTGCATTAGGCAATACATTCAGCAAGTACTTTTACTTTAATACTTTAAGCATTTTTAAAAGCAAGTACTTATTTACTTTTACTTAAGTAAACACAATATAATGGTACATCTACTTTTACTAGAGTACATTTTTGTCTGTTTATTTGTACTTTTACTT
>JBBPBX010085787.1:0-15023 GCA_038048925.1 Garcialebias charrua | reverse complement strand
TTTTTGCAAACAAAATGATAAATCACTTTAATTTTGCTTTAAAGGTGATTTTGAACTTCAAGCCGTGTTTAATCATGGGAAATCCAATTACACACGAATGCACCATCTGTGACGTAGTGAGAGGCAGAGGGCTCTGGTCTCTTTAATAGCGGACAATTTAAAACCAGATGAATTTATCAATCTATGTGAAGATTTGAGCTATTTGTCTTCATTTTGGGAAGCAGAAAATAGTTTGGGTGATGGAACAAGAAACAACAGGATCTAATTTAGGTCTGATGCTGTATCAGACTTACCTTCATGTGGAGCTGCTCATACCTGCGCACTGTGACAAGCCCAGAGCTCTGCCCGGTGTGACATCACAGATGGTGCGTTCGGGTGTAATCAGATTTCCCATGATTAAACACGGCTTGAAGTTCAAAATCACTTTTAAAGCAAAATTAAAGTGATTTATCATTTTGTTTGCATAAAGGAACATATTTAAATGATAAAATATATATATTTTGAGCAATTTTATGAAAATTAAAAAATCATGTCAGTGGGGCTTTAAGGTAAATAAGATTGTGTCCCAGCTCTCAACATAACAGGACCAACCTTGTTACTGTGAAGATACTAATAAGCTTCAGAGCTTTTCAGATTGCTCATCGCTTCACCATCTGAAGCAACTGTCAACAAAGTAGCTAAGTATGCTAGTAGCTAAATATGCTAGTGTACGTTATTTTCGGCCACTTCTTCAAGTCGTCCTCCCACCCCTCAATAGCTGTAGGTAGCGGTAAAACAATATCTCCACATTTGAGTTGTGATCGTTCGTGTTCCCACATATTTTATGACCTAAAACCTCTGACGAAAACCGGTTAGCGCGTTGCTAGCGTGTAAAAAAAGTGCCGGTTCTGACTTCCGGCGGAAGTCGTTCCCATAATTTGCGCAAGGCATCATGGGGGCTAGGAATAAGGTGGATATGAACTGAGTGTTTTTATCTGAACTCTGCAGTGCTTCTGCATGCTGGCTGCTCAACCGCCTTGGAGTCCCCCCCACACCGCCCCCTCTCTGCGTAAGGTCGGCGTCATTATGTGCTTGTGTGTGAGAATTTTTTCATTACCACATTTTTGACCTTCAATCAGAGGTCAACAATGTGTTAGGATTTTTGTTGTTGTCTCCAAACCCTATGTGTCATTTTTCACCACTTTTATTGTCTGTCCAACAGATCTCACTTGTAAATGAGTCTTCGAGGCTCAATGTGACTTATCTGTTTAAATAAAGGTTGAATGAATGAATGAAGTCCAGGGGTGATCGGGCTTTTGCGGTGTCTGCTCCAAAGTTGTGGAACAGTTTACCTGAGAATTTAAAGACTGTTCAGACTGTTGAGACTTTTAAATCTTTGCTCAAGACTCATCTGGATTCCTTGGCATTTGATCCACGCAGAGTCTGAGAACAAATTTTGAGCAGTTTTTATTGTTGTTGTGTGTTGTATTAATGTTAACTTTATTATGTTTGAGTGGCACTACATGTATTTTTACTCTCTTTAAAAAAAATCTGTCTTAACTGTCAAGCCCTTTGGTCAGCTTCTGTTGTTTTATGTGCTATTAACCTGGCCCTCGCCTTCCTGCACAACTCCGCTCAATGGACCTTACCAAGCTCCGCCCACAGGGCCGCGTTTCATTGGCTAATGCCCATAACACGTCACAGCGCAGCTTCCACGTGCGTGCCGGTCTCACAAAACAAACGCTACGGTAGCGTTTGTGAGACCGGCACCACATGCTACTTACATTGCTAGCTAGCATACGTGCAGAATTTTTTTGCGTCAGGGCTGGAAAAATGGTCCTCCACCGTCAGTGGGGTATCTGTACAGGAGATGTCAGGTACCCTGACCGTATTTGTGGAAGTAAAATTCACCGTTTCCCTATATGTGAAACTGAATGCCTTGCTTGGATCAAAGCTTGTGCACGACCACAAAACTGAACAATTATTTCTTTCACCAGCAGAGAAGGGTTGACCTGCTTTTGAAACCTGCTAGTTAACAACACGCGGTCACGATGAGAGAAAGCCACAGTTCACTGAACGTCCTGGAAGTTGGGAAGAAACAGCTCTGCTAACTCCACATGAGCTAGCTAACACAACGAGCTCTACTGTCGATTTCACCTAAAACTGCACAAAATCGTGACACGAAGGCTGGATTTTAACTAACACACCGAACGGCTGAGCTCGTTAGCCCTCACAAAAGTCGCTGTCGGCGTGTTTAGCAGCTAAAGCAGCAACGGCTAACCAACCACTTAAGGAATGAATGGAGATTACAGTTAGCATTAGCTTTGCGACCAAGGCACACTCAAAGTTTTGCCAACAACAGAAATCACTGATTTCAAAAGTAACCCTCAAAACCATGAATGCCTGACTTACCCAGCCTTGCAGGACAATAGGCATCAGTGATCCTGTCCACAGCTGTAATAATGCTGAGCATGTGAGCTGATGTTTTCCTCATCAGACAGTAGCATTAGCTGTGACGTGCACGCTGTTGGAGGCATCGCGTGGCTCAAACAACTTGATAACGTCCAAAAAAAATAACATGAACTTGTTGGTTCCCCTGTCCATTGTCATGTCTGATATTTTGTTGGAATCTGGCAGAAATGATACACTATTCGACTCAGAAATACCCTGCAGAGACAGTCGACGCCATGTTTACATTGAAACTAATGCTGTGCTTGGGAGACATGGACACCGGTCGGAGCTTAGGGGGCGTTTCTGGGCGGAGCTTGGTAAGGTCCATTCTCATTTCCCTTCACTGCTCAGCCTGGGACTTCTCCCATAGACAACGATTTCTTCGGCTTAAGGGCGAGATACACTCGAGCGTCCTCACGATACGCCAATACGCAGCGTACGTACGCCCCGTACGCAGCGTAGCCCCGCGTAGCCCCTCAGGGCAAGTACGCGCAAAAGTATTTTTTTACTACGCATACGCGATTCGCATACGCGATGCGCGGTGTCTGACCTAAACTTCCCCGGCGCCGGACTGTTTTGTATGTTACACAAATGAAATAAATTCCTCTTTTTTATCGCTGATCGGGCCTTTTCTTTTGTTTTTTTGCCTAAAGTCAAGTAACCGCTTCTTCCTCCGTTCACTCGATGAATGAAATGAATGAATTCAGGTCCTACCTGGGTGCGCGATGTTTTATATATTCCCTGGTGGGCTGTGGTGGGCTGTGGGCTGCAGGAAAAGCACTCCGTGCTCAGCTGCTCATATTACAACAAGGAGAACGCGAGCGTTTGGAGCGAAAAACTAGCGGAAGTGACGATCGGAAGTGACGGTACGGAGGAAATGACGTTAGAATTTGGAGCGAAAACACGAGAATCTACGCGAGAACGAAAGCCGAGTGTAGCAGCGGCTCCGTATACGCGCGTATACGCGCGTATACGGAGTCTGCTTCAGTGTATCTCGGGCTTGATTTTTGACCGGACCAATCAGAGAACAGAAGGGGCAGAGTTTTTGGCCCCTAACCCACGCCCCCACCTGTCCCAGCGCGCAGCCAGCGAGCATTCGCATGTTCTCATTCAAAGCGATGCAAAGCGATGCAGGACTGTTTTATATGTGACACAAATGTATTAAATTCCCCTTCTTAATCCCTTATCTGGAGTTTTCTTTTGTTTTTTTGGCCAAAAGTCAAGTGATCGCTCCCTCCTCCTCCTCCTCCTCCTCCTCCTCCTCCTCCTCCCTCCGCTGATGAGGAAATGCCTCAGGTTGTCACGAGAGAATTAAACTCGGGTTTTACGTTGCTGCCCGAGTCCCATCAGATTTTCTGGTCTTCTGGTGTGCTGGACCAGAGCTCCATGGTTTTATTTTATTTTTTTAGAACGTTTTATTAACATATAAACACAGAATATGCAGCGGCAGCGAGAGAAAATGCTGCAGGAGGCGGAGCTGATGTCAAGTTCAACAGACCACGGGGGAGCAGCCATATATGGCTCTGAGGGGGAGGGAGCAGAATGCTTTTCCCTGTTGAAAATTTTTCTAAGATCCAATGGTTTTGTTCCTCAGCAGAGGCCACGCCTCCAGCAAGAATCGGTTCTCTATGGAGAAAGTCCAAACCCTAGTACGAAGCAAAGTGAAGGACAAGGGTCTGGTTTTAACCAGGCTAATGTGCTATATAAATAAATTGACATTGACATAACCAGTGTCACAGACATACAGCTATACAGCAGCTCTTCATCATCATCATCATCATCGTCATCATCATCATCATCATCATCATCATCATCATCATCATCATCATCATCATCATCATCATCATCATCATCATCATCATCATCATCATCATCATCATCATCAACTTTACAGTATTTGTAAAGCGCTTTCACACAGCCACAGCTGAAACAAAGCGCTGGACACTAGCTACAAACAAGATTTTTTTTAAAAGCATAAAAACAGAACCACCAAACTAACACATAGTGAACAAAATTTTCAATTTAAAATACAATAAAATGACAAGTTAACAGGTAAAATCAATAAAAATGAAGTAAAATCAAGTCTCAGTTGGGTTGAAGGCCATTGAGTAACTCTGTACAGCTCTGGGTGTAAACACGTAGTCTGTTTGCTATATGTCTGCGTTTTACCTGCCTTCATGCTGAAACCGTGTGTCATGTTACAGACACCGAAAAAAGATTCATGTTTCAATCCATACACCGACTGACGCAACTCGGTGGGTGCCATGAAAGAACCTCGGTTGGTATACAGCTCTAATTAGATGACTGTAAATTTATTATCTCTTCTACTTTGTACAAATTGATTGACAGCTGCTGCTGATTATGACATCATAACTCTTTTCTTTTCTGTGATGCTGGTAAGACATTTTCATCATTGATCATCATTAACTTCACACAGACTCTTCCACTGGTACATTTTCATCTTTAAATGGGGCGGCCGTGGTGTAGTGGTAATGGCAGTCGTCCCCCGATCGGAAGGTTGGAGGTTCGAATCCCGCGTCCGCCCACCATGTGTCGTTGTGTCCCTGGGCAAGACACTTAACCCCGAGTTGCTCCCGGTAGGTCTGGATGGCGCCTTGCAAGGCAGGCTACCACTACCGGTGTATGAATGTGTGAATGAATGGGTGGATGGCTGGTATTGTAAAGCGCTTTGGGGCTCCTCACAGGGGGCTGGAAAGCGCTATATAAATAAGCTCCATTTACCATTTACCATTTAAATCACTTCTTGGTCTGCTGCCCTCATACATCTCCTCCTACATGTCTCTGTGTGAGTGCAGCTACAGTGTGCGCTCTCAGGACATGATTACCTGCAGTGTTCCCTCAGTGAGGACTGAACTAGACAAAAGGGCCTTCTCCTACTCTGCTCCTGTTTCATGGAATATCTTACAAAAAGATCTGAAGCTCTCGACCTTGACTTCTCTAAATGGTTTTCAGAATCTGTTGGAATCCTGGCAAAAACCAATGCAGACATGTTCCTGTTTTTAGTTTTCTAAATCGCCTTATAATCTGTCTGTTTTGATACTATTCCCCTTGATTGTCCTTTTTGGTTTCTATTTTGTTTTGATTGTTTTGATTTGTATTGTTTGCTTTTCTGATAATCAGCGAGGTAATCACAAGGTGCGTGACACGCCCTCACTGCAGCCTACCTGCTAACAGGGTCTATTGAACCGGTCCCAGAGTTTTGGGTATTACCTGTAACTATGTTGGGACTGCTTCCAACTGAAGGCTGTTAATGGGAGAATTCATCTGGACTATTCACCTCCTAGCTTCCACAAGCCATACCCCTTTTACACCTTGCTCCTCCCTCCTCCTCCTCCTCCTCCTCAAAAAAGATAAACTAATAAGGTCACCCAAGGCAGACAGGTCCTAGGTGAGGGACCAGACAAAGTGCAGCCCAAAGACCCAATGATGAGTACAATAATTGGACAGAATGTTCCCTCGCCCGGACGCGGGTCACCGGGGCCCCACTCTGGAGCCAGGCCCGGAGGTGGGGCACGTTGGCGAGCGCCTGGTGGCCGGGCTTTTACCCATGGAGCTCGGCCGGGCACAGCCCGAAGAGGAGACGTGGGTCCCCCTTCCCATGGGCTCACCACCTGTGGGAGGGGCCAAAGGGGTCGGGTGCAATGTGGGATGGGTGGTGGCCGAGGGCGGGGACCCTGGCGGTCTGATCCTCGGCTACAGAAGCTGGCCATTGGGACATGGAATGTCACCTCTCTGGTGGGGAAGGAGCCTGAGCTAGTGTGTGAGGTTGAGAGGTTCCGGCTAGAAATAGTCGGACTCACCTCAACGCATGGCTCTGGCTCTGGAACCAGTTTCCTTGAGAGGGGTTGGACACTCTTCTACTCTGGAGTTGCCCCTGGTGAGAGGCGCCGAGCAGGAGTGGGCATACTTGTTGCCCCCATCTTGGTGCCTGTACGTTGGGGTTCACCCCGGTGAACGAGAGGGTAGCCTCCCTTCGCCTACGTGTGGGGGGACGGGCTCTGACTGTTGTTTGTGCCTATGCGCCAAACGGCAGCTCAGATTACCCACCCTTTTTGGAGTCCTTGGAGGGGGTATTGGAGAGTGCGCCTCCTGGGGACTCCCTTGTTCTACTGGGGGACTTCAACGCTCACGTGGGCAATGACAGTGAGACCTGGAGGGGTGTGGTTGGGAGGAACGGCCCCCCTGATCTGAACCAGAGTGGTGTTCTGTTATTGGACTTCTGTGCTCGTCATGGATTGTCCATAACGAACACCATGTTTAAGCATAAGGGTGTCCATATGTGCTCTTGGCACCAGGACACCCTAGGTCGCAGTTCGATGATCGACTTTGTTGTCGTCTCATCTGATCTGCGGCCGCATGTCCTGGACACTCGGGTGAAGAGAGGGGCGGAGCTGTCAACTGACCACTACCTGGTGGTGAGTTGGCTCCGATGGTGGGGGAGGATGCCGGTCAGACCTGGCAGACCCAAACGTATTGTGAGGGTCTGCTGGGAACGTCTGGCAGAGTCTCCCGTAAGACGGAGCTTTAACTCCCACCTCCGGGAGAGCTTTGAACACGTTCCGAGGGAGGCGGGGGACATTGAGTCCGAGTGGGCCATGTTCCGCGCCTCTATTGTCGAGGCAGCTTATCGGAGTTGTGGCCGCAAGGTTGTTGGTGCCTGTCGTGGTGGCAACCCTCGAACCCGGTGGTGGACACCGGCGGTGAGGGATGCTGTCAAGCTGAAGAAGGAGTCCTATTGGGCCTTTTTGGCCTGTGGGACCCCGGAAGCAGCAGATAGGTACCGGCAGTCCAAGCGGCATGCGGCTCGGGTGGTTGCTGAGGCAAAAACTCGGGCGTGGGAGGAGTTCGGAGAGGCCATGGAGAATGACTTCCGTACGGCTTCGAGGCGATTCTGGTCCACCATCCGGCGTCTCAGGGGGGGAAAGCGGTACGCGACCAACACCATTTATGGTGGGGATGGCGTGCTGTTGACCTCAACTCGGGATGTTGTGAGTCGGTGGGCGGAATACTTCGAAGACCTCCTCAATCCTACTGGCACGTCTTCCACTGAGGAAGCGGAGCCTGGGGACTTTGGGTCGGGCTCTCCAATCTCTGGTGCTGAGGTCACCGAGGTGGTTAAAAAGCTCCGCGGTGGCAGGGCTCCAGGGGTGGATGAGATTCGTCCGGAGTTCCTTAGGGCTCTGGATGTTGTGGGGTTGTGTTGGCTTACGCGACTCTGCAATATCGCGTGGACATCGGGGACAGTTCCCTTGGACTGGCAGACTGGGGTGGTAGTTCCCCTATTCAGAGTCAGAGAGTCTTTATTGTCATTTGCACCGCATGTGGTACATGTGATGAAAACGAGATTATGTACACGGGGTCCCAGTTACATCCAACAACAAATGCAAGAGAAAAACAGTAATAACATCTAGAATTAACTAAGAGAAACATCAACTAGTAATACACTAAGCCCTAATGTAGTGGAAAAACATCATTATAAACAGCAGCACGAACATGAGTCTGTATGAGCAGATGGTCACAGATGAACACAGCAACAAGAAAACAGATCAGCATCAGCATGATGTGATATTTTGCAGTGTTTATTCTTATTATTTATTTATTCATGAGTCTAACAGCCTCAGGGTAGAAGCTGTTCCTCAGTCTAGTGGTTCTACATTTGATGCTCCTCAACCTCCGTCCTGAGGGGAGTGGGGCAAAGAGTGAGTGTGCTGGGTGAGTGAGGTCTTTCATGATGCAGGTGGCTCTTTTCCTGCATCTGGAGGTGTAAATGTCTGTGATGGTGGGGAGACTGACTCCAACAGACTTCTGTGCAGCCTTCACCACTCTCTGTAGAGCTTTCCTCTCTGCAACTGTGCAGCCTCCATGCCACACATTGATGCTGGAGCACAGGACGCTTTCCACTGCACACCTGTAGAACGAGGTGAGAACTGGGCTGCTCAGACCAGCACGTCTCAGTCGTCTGAGGAAGTAGAGTCTCTGATGACCTTTCTTGATCAGGCTGGTGGTGTTGTTGGTCCAGCTGAGGTTATCATTCAAGTGTACACCCAAGTATTTGTAGCTGGAGACCACTTCCACTGCAGATCCACCTATTTTCAGTGGGGCGTGGGTGTGTTTATTCCTTCTGAAGTCCACAATCATCTCCTTTGTCTTCTTCACATTCATGTGAAGATTATTCTCTTTGCACCAGCTCTCCAGGTGTTCCACCTCCTGTCTGTAGCTGGACTCATCATTGTTTGTGAGGTGTGTTCCAACTGGGGATCACACTCTTAAGCCTCCCTGGTAAGGTCTATTCAGGGGTTCTGGAGAGGAGGGTCCGTCGGATAGTCGAACCTCGGATTCAGGAGGAGCAGTGTGGTTTTCGTCCTGGTCGTGGAACACTGGACCAGCTCTACACCCTCAGCAGGGTCCTGGAGGGTGCGTGGGAGTTTGCCCAACCAGTTTACATGTGCTTTGTGGACTTGGAGAAGGCATTCGACCGCGTCCCTCGGGGGGTTCTGTGGGGGGTACTCCGGGAGTATGGGGTACCAGGCCCTTTGATACGGGCTGTTAGGTCCCTGTACGACCGGTGTCAGAGCTTGGTCCGCATTGCCGGCAGTAAGTCAGGCTCGTTTCCAGTGAGAGTTGGACTCCGCCAAGGTTGCCCTTTGTCACCGATTCTGTTCATAACTTTTATGGACAGAATTTCTAGGCGCAGCCAAGGTGTTGAGAGGATCCGTTTTGGTGGCCTTAGAATCGCTTCTCTGTTTTTTGCAGATGATGTGGTCCTATTGGCTTCATCAGATCGTGATCTACAGCTTTCACTGGAGCGGTTTGCAGCCGAGTGTGATGCGGCCGGGATGAGGATCAGTTCCTCCAAATCCGAGGCCATGGTCTTGAGCCGGAAAAGGGTAGCATGCCCTCTCCGGGTCGGGGAGGAGGTCCTGCCCCAAGTGGAGGAGTTTAAGTATCTCGGGGTCTTGTTCACGAATGAGGGAAAACTGGAGCGTGAGATCGATAGGCGGATAGGTGCAGCATCCGCAGTGAAGCGGGCGCTGTACCGGTCTGTCGTGGTGAAGAGAGAGCTGAGTCGAAAGGCAAAGCTCTCAATTTACCGATCGATCTACGTTCCCACCCTCATCTATGGTCATGAGCTTTGGGTTGTGACCGAAAGAACGAGATCTCGGATACAAGCGGCTGAAATGAGTTTTCTCCGCAGGGTGTCTGGACTCTCCCTTAGAGATAGGGTGAGAAGCTCAGTCATCCGGGAGGGACTCGGAGTAGAGCCGCTGCTTCTCCACATCGAGAGGAGCCAGTTGAGGTGGCTCGGGCATCTGGTTAGGATGCCTCCTGGACGCCTCCCTGGTGAGGTGTTCCGGGCATGTCCCACCGGGAGGAGACCCAGAGGAAGACCCAGGACACGCTGGAGGGACTATGTTTCTCGGCTGGCCTGGGAACGCCTTGGGATTCCCCCAGAGGAGCTGCTCCAAGTGGCTGGGGAGAGGGAAGTCTGGGCCTCCCTACTTATGGTGTAGTCACACCGAACAGCGTTTCAACCTCCAAAAAGCTCGTCACGCACGCAAGTGGACGCACTTGGTGTCCAGACCTACTTGGACCAGAACGCCAGAACGCGAAACAGCTGCTGGGTGTGTGGGAGGAGCTTACCGGTATACAGAGTCCTGCGCACTCCGCCAGGCAAGGAGCTTTTTATTTCCGTCTCTGTGGAGCAGACTTGACTGGTCGTGAAGGACTTGTCGCGAACATCAGAGCCAGAGTCAGAGAGTCTTTATTGTCATTTGCACCGCATGTGGTACATGTGATGAAAACGAGATTATGTACACGGGGTCCCAGTTACATCCAACAACAAATGAAAGAGAAAAACAGTAATAACATCTAGAATTAACTAAGAAAAACATCAACTAGTAATACACTAAGCCTAATATAGTGGGAATAAACAGCAGCACGAACATGAGTTTGTATGAGCAGATGGTCACAGATGAACACAGATGAACACAGATGAACACAGCAACAAGAAAACAGATCAGCATCAGCATGATGTGATATTTTGCAGTGTTTATTTTTTATTTTATTTTTATTTATTCATGAGTCTAACAGCCTCAGGGTAGAAGCTGTTCCTCAGTCTAGTGGTTCTACATTTGATGCTCCTCAACCTCCGTCCTGAGGGGAGTGGGGCAAAGAGTGAGTGTGCTGGGTGAGTGAGGTCTTTCATGATGCAGGTGGCTCTTTTCCTGCATCTGGAGGTGTAAATGTCTGTGATGGTGGGGAGACTGACTCCAACAGACTTCTGTGCAGCCTTCACCACTCTCTGTAGAGCTTTCCTCTCTTCAACTGTGCAGCCTCCATGCCACACGTTGATGCTGGAGCACAGGACGCTCTCCACTGCACACCTGTAGAACGAGGTGAGAACTGGGCTGCTCAGACCAGCACGTCTCAGCCGTCTGAGGAAGTAGAGTCTCTGATGACCTTTCTTGATCAGGCTGGTGGTGTTGTTGCTCCAGCTGAGGTTATCATTCATGTGTACACCCAAGTATTTGTAGCTGGAGACCACTTCCACTGCAGACCCACCTATTTTCAGTGGGGCGTGGGTGTGTTTGTTCCTTCTGAAGTCCACAATCATCTCCTTTGTCTTCTTCACATTCATGTGAAGATTATTCTCTTTGCACCAGCTCTCCAGGTGTTCCACCTCCTGTCTGTAGCTGGACTCATCATTGTTTGTGATGCATCCCACCACCGCTGTATCATCTGCAAACTTAACAATATGACAGCCTGGAAGTGTGGCTGTACAATCATATGTGAGCAGAGTGAACAGAAGGGGGCTCAGCACACATCCTTGAGGAGAGCCAGTGCTGAGGGTTATGGTGGAGGAGGAGAAGTTGTGGATCTTCACGGACTGTGGTCTGTCTGTTAAGAAGTCTAGTACCCAGTTACAAATAGAGGGGCTTAGTCCAAGTGTAGATAGTTTGTCTATCAGAGTTTGGGGGATCATGGTGTTGAAGGCAGATGTGAAGTCCACAAAGAGCAGACGCACGTATGAGTCCTTCTGATCCAGGTGGGTGAGAGCAGTGTGGACCACGGAAGAAATGGCGTCCTCTGTTGATCGGTTCTCACGGTATGCGTATTGATGAGGGTCCTCGTTGATGTTGACGGTTGCCTTGATGTGGGTCATGACCAGTTTCTCAAAACATTTAGCGACTACCGGGGTGAGGGCCACTGGTCTATAGTCATTCAGACCAGTCACTGTGGAGCTCTTTGGGACTGGGATGATGGTCGCGGTCTTCAGGCAGGTGGGAACTGACTCCAGTGCAAGTGAGGTGGTGAAGATGTCAGCCAGCACCTCACAGAGCTGGTCCGCACATTCCTTCAGAACTTTCCCTGGGATGTTGTCTGGTCCGGTTGCTTTATGAGGGTTGATCCTTCTGAGACTGCCTCTCACTTCTGCTGCGGTCACTCTGAGATGCTCTTCATCTGGTGATGAGGTGAGTCTGGTGCTAGCTGGTCTGTTTGGATCATCAAAACGTGCATAAAACTTATTGAGGGCATCAGGCAGAGATGGGTCCCTGGGGCATTGTTTGTTCTTGCCTTTGTAATCTGTTATGCATTTAATACCCTTCCACATGCTCCGTGGGTCTTGTGAGGTGAACTGTCCCTCGATCCTCTGTGCATACGTGGCCTTGGCCTTCTTAATGCCATCCTTCAGTTCTTTCCTGCTCTTTCTCAGCTCCTCTTTATCTCCTGACTTGAATGCAGTGTCCCTGGCTGCTAGCAAGGCGTGAACTTCTTTATTTAACCAGGGTTTCCGGTTCGGGTAAGATTTAACATATTTTTTTATGGATACATTTTCAGAGCATGTACTGATGTAGCCCAGGACTGAGGAAGCATAGAGATCCAGGTCAACTGAGCTCCCTTCAGTAGCTGCTTCTCTGAAAACAGACCAGTTTGTCTTCTCAAAACAGTCTCTCAACATGGGGGAACTATCTTGAGGCCAGATTCTTATCTCTCTTTGTTCCGGCTTGGAGCGCCTGAGTGGGGGGAGTTGTCTTGGGGCCAGGATCAGAGAGCAGTGATCGGAAGCTCCGAGCGCTGGGCGTGTCTTCGCCGTGTACGCCCCCGACGTGGCTGGAAGCGCGTCCCCCATACGTTGGTGAAGGCAGACTGTTTAAACTCTGATCATTCATTCAACCTTTATTTATACAGGTTAATTCCATTGAGCCTTGGGGACTCATTTACAAGAGAGACCTGAACATACAGCTACAATGAGTTTCTCTTCCATAGTACACGACCTCGCGGGTCTTTTCTGTGTCCCACAAACAATACGTCACATAGTGCGCGCGCCCCCTCGTTTCCGCGTCACATAGGGACTCTCCCCCTCTCTTCTCCTCCTCTCTTCTCCCCCTCTCTTCTCCCCCCGACTCTCCCTGATTGGTTGACACACCAACCAATCAGGTAGAGTTGAGCGGCGTTTGAAAGTTTGAACCGCGAAATCTTCAGCATGCTGAATGCGCGGTTTGGAGGCTGAAGCCGGTTCACGTGCACGGAAAACGCTTTCCAGCACGCTCAACACGCACGCGACGTGACGCCCGACGCCAAGACGTGGCTGGAAGCGCGTCCCCCATTGACTTTACATGTAAACTGGACGCTCCTGCTGCTGAAACGCTGTTCGGTGTGACCACACCATTAGGCTGCTACCCCCGCGACCCGACCCCGGATAAGCGGAAGACAATGGATGGATGGATAGAAGATAAACAAATTTGTATACCTATGTCTGTTTTATGATTGGGCAGCACGGTGGCACAACTGGTAGAGCTGCTGCCTCTCAGCGAGAAGGTTGACAGTTCAAATTCTGGTCCGGGGGCCTTTCTGGGTGGAGTTTGCATGTTCTCTCCGTGCATGCGTGGGTTTTCTCTCCAGGTACTCCGGTTTCCTCCCACAGACCAAAAACATGCATGTTAGGCTGATTGGTGACTCTAATGTCCCTAGGTGTGAGTGAGAGAGTGAATGGTTGTTTGTCTCTGTGTCTCTGTGATGGACTTGCAACCTGTTCAGGGTGTACCCCGCTCCTCGCACTGTGATTGCTGGACATGGGCACCAACAACCCCCGTGACCCAAAATGGAAAAAGCGGGTAAAAGATAATGGATGGATGTTTTATGATTGTCTATTGTTGTCGTTGTTGCCCACTGTTGTCATCATTCTTTGTTGAAAACAGGTCTCTCTTGTAAATGAGTCCCCAAGGCTCAATGGGATTAACCTGTATAAATAAAGGTTGAATGAATGATCAGAGTTTAAACAGTCTGCCTTCACCAACATTTTCACCAAACAGAAAATGACTCCATACTCCTCTGTTTTTTTCATTCGTCCTGATTTTAACTAAGACTGATGACAACAATGGATAACAACGACAACAACAGACATTCATAAAAGAGGCATACAAATTTAATAATTTTTTTTTTTTTTTGTCTGTTAGTGTGATGGCTGGTCCAGTTGTAGTTTCTGTGGTCCTGGTGTCCTCACAAGACAACTAAAAGACACACCAGCTGATCTCTGATGTACCCCACAGTGTGAGTCTCAGCCAGGCAAGAAAGAGGTTCTCCAGGACCTGCTGTTTTGTTGAAAGGATTTTGTCAATTTCGTTGAAAGTCCATCTTGTCAGATCCATAATAGTGTTTTTGTTCGGGAGATGTGTACCAGGAGTTCTGAGACACACAGACAGCAGAAGCAGGGGGAAAGTGAGAACATGGGGAGGGAGAGGATAGCATCTGTCTCGAGCGAGAGCCAGAGGAGAAATAAAAGGTACAGGTAAGTAAAGGTTTAATTACAGCAATCCTGAAATGCTGTAGTATGTAACCATTCATGAGACTGAGGAGTCTCCAGGCTCGAACCAGCAGACTGAGAGACAGCTCTGTTCATCAGGCAGTCAGAATGCTAAACACTCTGCCTGCTCTGCCTCCCCTCCCATTTGAACTGCCTTAACACAAAAAACTTTCTCACACATTACCACTCAACACAAAGTTTTTAACACTGGACTCTGTGTCATCAAACGGGTTATTCACTAAACTCTCGGTCATGTGCTCATTCAGTTTGCACTACTTCTCATATTTGCACTAATGTTTGTATTACATTACTGCCTATAGTCATACTACTGTTTACATTCACTGTTTACATTTATTAATACGGTTTACATTTATTACTACTGCTTTACATTTATTACTACTGTTTACATTTATTACTACTGTTTACATTTATTAATACGGTTTACATTTATTACTACTGTTTTACATTTATTACTACTGTTTACATTTACACTACTTTTATATCTACACTACTGCTGATACATATACAGTATTCTCTGACTAGCCTTATCTAAGGATGCCAAATGTGCCTTATGTGCCTTACTGCATATGCCACTTTGCCTCTATACCAACATCAACTACCTCATACATATACTGTGTACATTAACTTATATGCTGCTGTGCCACTCTTTGCAAATGTCAATGCTAGAACCTTCAGTTTATTTTATAGATATACTTTTTATACTTTTTATACTACTATGAAAAAACTCAGGACAGTATTACACTTT
>JBBPBX010085786.1:0-15023 GCA_038048925.1 Garcialebias charrua | reverse complement strand
ACATGGGTCTGAGTGATCGGTCTGTGACGAGTCATTGTCTTTGGTGAGTGCGCTTTCCCCCCCTTTTTCTGATGAGGGGCTCTCGGACTCTGTAACAATGATGTCATGGTTACAGTCAACATCTTGTTGACTGTCTATACCCTGATTGTCAGCATCCTGACCATCAGTATCTTGGTGACTGTCAGCAATCGTGGCATTGCTGTTATTTGTGTGTTCTGAGTCACTATCAATGATAGTGCTACACATCACACCAGGTTTGTTTTCCTTGTTTGTTTTTTTCAAACTTTCTAACAACCGACGTATGTTCTCCATCTCTTCTGAAGACAGAGGTTTAGGGCCTTTTTTCTGGAACTTCTGTGGGTTTTTCCTCGCCCCAGACTGTTCAGTTTGAGGTGCAGGATCTGGCGCATTGCTCGGGGGTCCCCTCTGGGACCGCCCTCTTCCATATGAGTCACCTTGGGACCCATATTTCTTTTTCTTTTGGAAAGCCCTCCTTTTTTGATGGGGCTCTTCCTCTTGATGCGGCCTGTACCACTTAGGGTCTCTGGACCCCTTTTGGTCTTTGTTCCAGCGGACACCTTCATTTTGCGGTCTGTCAGGTTGGAAATTTTGCTTATTCTCGGCTTCCTTAAAAGAGTGAGCTGGCGCTCTTGCTCCTTCAAGGTCTAGCGTTTGGTATTTGACCTTTTCACCAGGACACACTTCAAAGGGTGTTTTGTTTGGTGTGCGACCTGTAAAAACATCTATCGCGCACTCTCTTATGTCTTCGATGGACCTCCGTTTATAGTTTGCGCTGACATGTACTTTCTCTCTTATGTCAGGGCAGAGGTTTTGGCTGAAAATATACTTAAACCCTACCTCCTCCTCCATTTCAGGTTCGCATCTGTCCCCGAAATAGGCACGGAATATTCGGTCATAATATGACCTTGGGTGTTCATTCCTACCTTGCTTGATGTTAGCTGCTGTTATGATGCCATCGGGCCCCGTGCAAGGAGAAAACTCCTTTATCAGCGCAGCACAGAGAAGACTGTAGTCTTTCATCACTGCTTCTCGTTGACGCTTCATAAAAGCATGCACCGTCCTGTCCGATGTTAACCTTAACAGACAGATTCTATCATCATCTGTAGCTTCTGGGAAGCGTTGAAGCTGGAAATCAAGGTCTTCGAGATAGATCTTGGTTTCGTGTGAGCCCATTGGGCCAGGGGCGAAGGTTTGAATGCTTTTCGCCATATTCCGTAGTTCAGCCATTGATAGAGGTATTTGTGGGTTATTATCAGATCCACCCACCGGTGCATCCGGTGGGATTGTCGGTTTTAGAGGCCCTAAGGGACGGCGCGGTGGTGTTGGAGGGAGTAGTGCATCTGGCATGGGCGGGGGCGGTGGAGGAGGGAGTAGGTCATCAGGTATGGGAGGAGGCAGCGGAGGCGGTGAGTTCTCAAGGTGTTTACTCATGAGACCCAAACATTTTCTCTCTTCTTCAAAGAGTTTGTTCATTGCTGATGCACGCTCTATTTTACAACTATTCAGTTGGACTTTTAACCCATCATTTTCACGTTGTAACATCATGTGCTGTTCTTGTGATTTTCTATAATCTTCTTGCAGCCTTGTGTACCGTAGTGATAATGATTCCAGGGTGTCCGTGCATTTTTCCAGCGCGTCTCGTGCCTCCCCACAATCCGCCTGAATCGACTTGTATTGATGGTAATACTTATCCTTCTCCACCACACATTTTTCCAAATCATCTTGTGATTGGTCAAAATCCCTTTTTAACACTCTGCATTCTTCGTAGAGACTACGCGTTTGTTCAGCGCTGCCAATACTCGACTGTGTTAAACTCTTTACCTCCTGCTGTAAAGTGGCAACCTCCATTTGTGCTGTTAAACATGATGTAGAGACAGCCCGGCGTACAGCAGTTTCAAAGTCTAGCTTGGCCTTTAACAGAAGGCTTAATTTAGCCAAACGTTTATCTCTGTCTGCTTTCTTTTCAGCCGTTGTGGTTCCAGCTGTTACAGTTTTTAATGCACTGTCCACATCTGCTTCCTCCATCAACTGTGTCTCTTCATGGTAGTTTGTGATGGGCCCTGTGAGTGAAAATAAGGCACATTCGATCCAATCTGCTTTGGTCGGGTCGTGGCCTTGAGGTGGCACAGGCTGCCCTGTATCAGAGGTGTCAGGGGTCTCACCCTCTGTGCCTGCCATCTTTTATCTGGATTTTCAGTGAAAATCAAAATAAAAGATGTTCTGTATTCGTTATTCTAAACTTTTCACTATTTGAAATAAACAGGAAAGTTTAAATGTGCACAGGACGACTGTGGAAGATGATGTGTCAGAGAAAGGAAGAGAAAGGAAAAATTTTTTAGTTATCTGGAGTGAAAACTGTACTTTTGTTTGTTATTTTAAATTCTTTGTATTTAAAATAAGCAAAAATGTTTGTCCGTACCTCTGTTATTCTAAATATTTTATTTAAAATAAACAGGAGCTATTGTTTGTGTACAGAACAAAATTAAAAGCTGGTAACTCACCATAAAATGCTGACTTTTTATGATGTTTTTTGTGAACGTGACTGTTCGTCACTCAAAGTGCACCAGGAAATGACGACACAAATAGGCGGGTCGACGCAGCGCGTCACCAGCTCTGCTGTGCTGAGCGAGGCGGAGCTCGCTACACAGATACGTGACGTCAACCAATCAATCACAGTGCTTGTAGTCCTTTTCCCAAGCAACCATGGTAAATGTAGTTTTCTAACCTTCGACCAATGAAGTACCGGAAATGACGACAAAGTGGGTTGGTCGCAACGGCGTGCGTTCCCACTACAGCGAATCAGCGTTCGCTACGAGTGATTGACAGCTCCCAGCTCTCGTTTCATCCAATCACAGCTCATAAACAAACGTGTACTTGGACACGTAGCTCTAACGTTAGCTCGCACAACAGACCACAACTTTATAGACTCTTAAAACAACTCAGACGCTACAA
The DNA here is from genome assembly GCA_038048925.1 of Garcialebias charrua. Taxonomy (NCBI): domain Eukaryota; kingdom Metazoa; phylum Chordata; class Actinopteri; order Cyprinodontiformes; family Rivulidae; genus Garcialebias; species Garcialebias charrua. The sequence continues at coordinate 12,050 of JBBPBX010085786.1, read as the reverse complement.
ATTAACTTTCCAAAATTCTGAAACATGCGGCGAACACACCTAGACAGGCCAACTTAGTTACGCTCAGTAACACAGCACTGCAGCTGTTGAACAAACACGGACTCTCTCGGAGCGCGTCAAGTCGGTTCCGTCCACTTTAAAGGAGCAGAATTCGGGTTTCAGAACCACTATCCGACAACGTTCTAACATATATGCTGCTTCGACCTTCTTTAAAATGTAAAATACCACAACAGCAATCTTGTAGATGTTAAATTAGCTTTCAGGCTTTTGACTCGGCGGTCAACAAAGCTTTGTGCCGGAGTCTGTGCGTGAACTGGGCCGAACCAGGACCAGAACCACCACAGACCACGGCTGACAAAACTTCACCTGAATGCTTCCAACAGCGTCTAACAGAGTTGAAACAATAATAATCTCACAGCTTCAAATGATAAAAACATGCAGAATCTGCCTGCTTTGAACACTTCCAGCCAAAATCATTATCCTCAGAGTTTAAAACTTGGATCCACTTATGCAAACATGACGTTACAGTTCATGAGAAACCACAGAAATCAATAAACTTTCAGAACCACGTACGAAGGCCACCAGATGTAAGAATTATGAGGAGGTCAATATTAATACTGACCTCTTTATCCTTAATTAATCTACTTATTCAGATTGAATAGTAAATTCACGGATTCTGTTCTTTTTCAGTTTACCCAATATTTCTGTGATCTTTATGATGGATAAATACACAAAGCCATTAAGTGACAAAGACGTTAACTTAGTTTGATATGTCAAAGAGACACTATCATTTATTTAAAATAAATCAACTAAATTAACACCATTACACTTGATTGACATGATTTCACTTTCTTTCAAATTAATACGTCAGCACACTTGAATCATAACACAACAGACATAAATATTGGATGTTAACATATTTAGTCTGTGGGCTCTTCAGCTTAAAATAGTTTCCAGCTTAGATAGAGAGGGAAAGATTTAGGAGGAGAAATTTATGGAGGAAGAAAAGTTAAGAGTCAGGGAGTTATCTTGATGTGTTTTAACCAGAAACATGGCAGTTCTCCGGCCGATTAAAGCTACACGTTGGTACCCTTGGCAAAGCATTTGACGACTTGTTACCTCGTGAAGATGGTCAGTCTCCCTCGGTCCAGTTTGGTCAGTTCGTTTACCATTCTCAGCGTCTCCAGACGTGCGCCTTGACTCGAACCGAAAGTAACGGCAGCTCCTGGTGCTGTTGTTCAAGATAAGACGTTCCTTAAAGGAATGTCAATAAAAGAGAGCTTTTCAGCTGTTGAAGATGGCTTATAACTTGGCATGTTATAAGTCTTTAACTGAATGACATGGTCATTAGCGTGTTGACCAGACGATCATCAGTTCTTTGGGGAACCTCATCAGGGGTTGAGGACCTCAGCAAACTCTAAGGAAAACAGGAAGTCAGAGCTCTTTTAAGGCTAACTTGACCTAGAAAGACGTAGCTCTTTCTCATTCGGTCTGTTAGGCCAGAAGCCACTGAGAGGAGGCATAAGTTAGATTAAAAATGTCAGAAAGGATAAGAAAGTTAGTTTAAGACGCCAGTTTCATGATACAGCAGATTTAGAACTTTCTTAACTCATTACCAACATTGTTGTATGAATAAACAAACGTCATCAGAGCATAACATATGGGACCTATTAATGATAATAGCTTGATTATTAAATAGGACAAAAACAAAAGTCTCTGGGTGTCTAGATTGTCCTGAGCTCAAGCTAAAATGAATGAGATAAAGTGTTCCTTTTATCTTCACATGCAAGTTCGAGAGGAGAGGAGAAATCCTCCATGTACAACATTTTGAATTAAGCAGAGTATTTGATTTATCTGACATTAAAATGTACTGATGCTCTTACAAATAAAATTATTCATTTGATAACATTTGAATTAACAAAATTAAAAGAAGTCTCTGGATGACTTAATTGCACCTTTGACACAGCAGTGAAACACAGTTTAACTCTCACAGAATAACACAGCTTAAAAGCACACATCATGAAAATGACAAAAGTTATTCTTTTGATCACATCAGCCTAAAATCAAAGATAGAAATAGTCTCTTATTGGTGACTATGTTATCAGATTATAGCTAAATGAATGATTTTGTAGTAAATGTCTTGCTTTACTGAGAGGTCAGTAAAGGTCATCACTGGACAGTTCAAAAACCTTAATTTGACCCTGGGTAGGTCCACTACACCGGAACAGCAGCCATCCCCCAAGGGAAGTCTATGGCTGAAACGGTGATTGCACAACGCCAATTATGGCTGACATTGACTGATCTCCCTGAGAGCCAGCGTTCCTCCTTCCTCCACCACGCCCTAGAGCCATCAGGCCTGTTTGGCGGTGCCCTGGAGAGGATCCAGAGCAGATGTGATCAGAGGAGAAAACAGGAGGAGGCCCTGCGTGAGGGCATGCCGAGAAAACATTCTCACAGCCCAGAGACTCGAGCAACCAAAGAGGCTCTCAGCAGCAGCGCCACAATTCTCTCACACGTCGCCTAGCTCAGAAGAGGCCGACGCTTGAGGTTGAGCAGAGGTCAAAACCCGCCTCAGAAATTTAATAACAATAAAAAAAGAAAGGAAGATGGAATCAGTAAATATATCGTTAGATGCTCAAAAGGCGTTTGACAAGAGTGTCCTGGAAAATTTTAATTCATACTTTGAAAAGCTTTGGATTCGGACCACATTTTGTTGATTGGGTGCTGAATTATGAGTGTTTGGTATTAAATGTTTACTGACTAACTTTATCAATTTTATGCTAAAAGTTAATGCATCTGGGCATCTGGTTAGGATGCCTCCTGGACGCCTCCCTGGTGAGGTGTTCCGGGCATGTCCCACCGGGAGGAGGCCCAGAGGAAGACCCAGGACACGCTGGAGGGACTATGTTTCTCGGCTGGCCTGGGAACGCCTTGGGATTCCCCTGGAGGAGCTGCTCCAAGTGGCTGGGGAGAGGGAAGTCTGGGCCTCCTTACTTAGGCTGCTACCCCCGCGACCCGACCCCGGATAAGCGGGAAAAAATGGATGGATGGATGGAGTTAATGCTTTTTGCAACATACACGATCCCTGGAGTAAATATTTTAGTTTAGTGTCAAGAAACCATTTGCAATTAGGTTTGATCAAGCACAAGAGTTATGTGAAAAAAAACCTAAGCTCGTTTCGTTCACATGACCTTGTAGCTTTTTTGGTAAGAGATGAAACAGAAAGCTTTTGGCGGTGCTTAGCACCACTCTGAAAAACAAGTTTGAGTGAAGTCATCACACGCACCCCACAAGGTATAAAATGAAAGCGTGATCAGATGAACATTTGGAAGTCTACCGTGGGTTTGATCCAACGCCCGGTGTGCATTGATGACTATCTCTCGTCGAACAGTTGCGGCTTCCCCTGTTCAGTGTCAAGGTGAGGAAGATAACTGTAATTTGTTACACGTCAATGCTTTGAGTTTGTGTGTTATTTGCTGTTTAATTTCTGTGGCGGGGTTACGGACACATTTCTCTAGCAGGAAAAACAGTTTGTATGTGTTTTCACTTTTTTCTTTTCCTGTCACAGTTTTCTTTAATAAATGACGTTATTTTTAAGAGAGTCTGTATTTGTTTTCATCTAAACAGTTGTGCCTATCCTTCACGAACTTGACAAATGATTTAAAATATGATAAAACATTAAACATTTGGGTTGATTTGAAATATCATAAAACATTTTTGGCGACGAGGATGGGATTGAGATGAAGGAATGCACCACTCTTTGGAAGAAAAAAAGGAAAGGTGTGAAGCTCTGTTTTTGTGTTACGGGTATGAAGTCCCGGTTTTGTTCCTGCCAGTGTGCAGAGGTGAAGTGAGAGCTGATAAGAGGTGTGATTTCCCGTCAGCAATTTATGTCGTGTCTTGTCCAGCGTTTAGGGGACGCCTTAAGCTACTGATCGATTCTTTGAGTGCTGAAGAGAATCAGAAGATGCAAACAGGAATTGTTTATGTATAGCTTGCTGTACACGTAGCTAGGAAACAGTAACAAGTATTTTGTCAGGGTGAAAAAACCCTTGTTATTGTTCAGTAGTTTTATAATAACAGATAGGAATGAAGATTTTGTGCCAGGGTGGGAAAACCCTTGATCAGTAGTTTTGTAAGAGCAGAAGGAAAGAAGATTTTGCTGGGGTTAGAAGGAAAAAAACCTTGTGATAAGTCTGGTGATTTATTTTTTGAAAGCTCAGTTGAACAAAAAAAGGAGCAAGCGCTTTCCTGTGTGTCTGTACAGCCGCGTGTGGAAAATTACATGAGGAAACACATTGCAGAGATAGCGGCTAGCAGTTTGAAAAAGAAGAGCAACGGAGCTCGCTGAATTAGAACCGTGGGAGGAATTCCTGCAGGCCAGAAAGTTGGAGGTTGTCCAGAAGTTTGAAGTGTATTTGTTAAAGGACTTCAAAGGTACATGTGTGCACCTAAGAAAAATAACAGAGAGAACGAAAGTGGTTGAGTGACTGAGGGGAAAAAAAAGTCTGCGAGTTTTTGTTGCAACTTGAAGGAAAGCGTATGTTTGGAGCAAGAAGGCGCAGGGTGTGCACATGCGAGTGTGTTTTAGGTGCTGAGTTGATCAGCTGTAGTGATAGGGAAAAAGAGAGAAAGAGCGTGTGACGAGAATGATGAGGGAGGAGGTGTGCGTAGCAGCGTATTGTGTGTCTCATCTGTCATGAGTAATGTGTGTTAGCTCCGCGCACACACAGCAGCAGCCCTGCTCCCTCTGTCCGGTTGTGTGTGTGAGCAGCAGCGGGGTGTGACAGCCCCCGTCTCATCTGTTATGTGTAAAAGGTGTGCGCGTGTGTGCTACGTATCTTCCGTTGTCATGAGTGAAAATGTAAAAAGACGAAGGTCAAATGTGTTATGCGTGGAATGTTGAGCTGAAAAGAGGAAAAGAGAGGTGCAGAACTATTTGTGTTGAAGGAACGGAGGTCAGGAGACGGTCCTTGTTTGATGGTTTTTTTATGCAGCGTCTGCCTTATTTCCAAAACAGAGAGGAGACGGCAGCTTTGAGAGAACAGAGAGAGAGAGGAGCTATGACTAACAGAGAGGAAAAAGATAAGGAAAGAAAAAAAACACAGAAAGTCACTGCTGTGTTTTGAGCTTATTAAAAAAAATTAAAAAAGAGGGTTTCCAAGTTTTTCCCCCTCCTCCTCCAAGTTTAAAGAATGAACCTTTTATCTAAAAAGATGACATCCCTGTCATTCTATCTCAAGCTTTTGATTTTTTCTACAGCTTGGTGTCTTGTCGTTTGTCTGCTGGGACAACGGAGGTGGGCCCAGAGGACTACGTGACCAACTCCAGAGAGAGGCGCCTGAGGGTGGTGGTGCTTGTGTCGTGTGCTGGGTCATCACTTCATCGGTGCAACACTGCTGGGTGTTCGAAGCACCTGAGGATGGGTGTTCATGTTGATCTGTGTCACTGTTCTGCTGGTGACCTCACCTCTTCAATGACGAGACGTGTCCTGAGGAGGACAGTTAGGGTCTTTGCCACAAACTGAACCGTGTTGTGAAAACAGGATGTCTTCAAACGTCCTGCAGAAGGTGTCCAACAAATGTGACATTCCAGTACTCGACCTTATTGCAACTTTAAGGTCTGCCTAGAAGATATGAATAAAGAGACGGCTAAAAGAAGTGCTTGCCAATCTTTCACGTGCTTCGAATAAAACTACATGTAAAGTTGCAGGTGTTACATGTAACAGTGTTTTAAGTGTTAGCTGTTCCAGAGGGTGGAGCCACGGAGGACTTTCGTGAGTGGGGAACATTTCTGATGTTCATTGATTTATTTTATTTTATTTTGTTTTACCTGAAGTGATGAAATATGATATGATGAAATATGATTAGTTTTCGAGACTAAATGATGATAAGTACAAATAAATCTCACCTAATGTGTAGACAGCTTATAAAGGAGCTGCAAACAGGTCAATGTTTTAACCAGAGACAGAGTGTTGTGTGACTGGACAGTAAAGAGTATGAATGTGTTGTACACTCATGGGAGCGGAGATGACAAGACTTATTGATTAACTAATTACTGTTTGTTCTCTCCTTTGACCCCTTTTGATGCACAATGAACGGGTCCAGGGTGCCAGAACAAATAGATTGAGTTTCATAAGTCTGCCTATCCAATTTCAGGGTGTTCACATGTATTGAGCAGGGAAAGGTATTTTACATGCAACTAGAGCGTGCGCTCTCAGGACATGATTACCTGCAGTGTTCCGTCAGTGAGGACTGAACTTGGAAAAAGGGCCTTCTCCTACTCCGCTCCTGCTTCATGGAATATCTTACAAAAAGATCTGAAGCTCTCGACCTTGACTTCTCTAAATGGTTTTCAGAATCTGTTGGAATCCTGGCAAAAACCAATGCAGATTTGTTCCTGTCTTTGATTTTATACGTCTACCTTATAATGTTTTGCTAGTTTTTTGATACTTTGTTAAAAAAAAAAAAAAAAAAATTCTCTCTTTTTGTTTTCTATTGTTTATTGTTTGTTTGTTTATTGTTTATTGTTTAAAGGTACTATCTGCGATTTCTGCAAAGCCCTGAAACTTAGAAAAATTTTGAACAGAGGCCGTTCTCCCTCCTCCCCCTTGCACTCTGGGTGACCTGCAACTCCGCCTCCTTAGCTCCTCCTCCACAGCTTGGCTGTCTCGTGAACGCGCATGCATCTAAACACAGTTGTAATGGCGTCGGCTCAGTCTTTACACCGGTAAGGATAGACTATTTGCTTCTCAAATCTTTGCGTATTTGTAATAAAGTATCGTAAATTATGTATAACCCTTTCAATAAGTTATGTGTAGCTCTTACTTTGTGTTACATTTTATCTGTGTTATGCAGTTTTGAAACATTGTCGATGGGCTTCCGATGAGGATTTTACACCCAGAGGTGTACTTCTACGTCCGAAGAAGAGGAACCCAGGAACACAGGATGTTCTCATAGTCACCATGTTTTCATGCAAACATTAAAATGATGATTGGATGAACAGTACTGTTGCTTTGTCTTATTCTTCATGAACATGCAGTGAAATAATTTTCTATTTGAAAGAACACAGCGACAAAATCTTTTTTATTTATTTATTTAGACAATAAATACACAAAAAACCTAAATAAATATGTGACAAGGATCATCAAACCGTTACATAACGCAGACTTAAATAACCATAAATAAAGCACTGAGCATCCACCCTGATGTTAAATACTCTGTTGTGTACTTAGTTTGATTTAAATAACTTTTTAATAAAACTGGACAGAAATTAAACAGAACTTAATTAACTCCAAATTCTTCCTAACCTGCAGCCTTCAGGGCAACAGAACAGCAAGCAGGGCCCAGGTGACTGATCTGGTCTTCACTTAAGTGGGTCAGGTCAGTAAATATGTGCAGCTTCTCCAGATTGTCAGCTTGTCCAAACATCTAAAGTCCATAGAGAACCACCTGATCTCCACTCTTTCATTTGTGTATATATATAATATATATAGGTATCTATATGTATATATACTGTATATATATAGTTATAAATATAGGTATCTATATAAATAAATAACTATATTTATAACTACTGTATATATACTATATATATACTGTATATCTATATATATCTATATATCTATGTATATATATCTATCTATCTATATATATATATATATATATCTATATATATATATATATATATATATATATATATATATATATATATATATATATATATATATATATATATATATATATATATATATATATATATATATATATATATATATATGATGTAGAATGATGAACAGAAATTCTACCATTGCTGTTCATCATTCTTTAGTTAGTAGCAGGTCACTTATGTAAATGAGCCCTCGAGGCTCAATGAGATTTACCTGACTAAATAAAGGTTGAATGAATGAATGAATATATATATATATACAGTATATATACATAAAAAAATTAAGGTTCATTGATAAACTTCATCAACTCGTTTAAAAGTTCTTTTCTTTTAATTGAGTATTTTTGGGATTGAAATTGCCCCAAGGCCACACCCTGCCACAGATCTTTGGAGGACACCCCGCGTGGAGATGGTCTTCATCTGGTCTCCATGGGTCAGTCCTCAGTGCTGGTTGATCACCTTCGGTCTCACGCAGGTGCAACCCACTGAGATGAGTTTGGACTCCAGGCGGTGCCTGGCCCTGGCGTCTTGACTCGCCTCAGAACCAGCACCTGATGCAGAATGGGACGGGACTCCAGGCCCCCGTCCTCCAGTCCTTGGTGGTCCAGGCAGGTTTTGAGCAAACAGTGAGCCTGCGACAGCGCATGAGGGAACATGTTGTCATCCCTGGAGATGCTGAGGACAGAGAGGAGACAAAAACTGTTAACAGGACTCTGAGCTTCATGAAGGACAACACACAGGAGCTGAAGCCTCACTTGTAGGTCCACGGTGAGATGGAGTCGCTGGCCAAAGAACTGACTTTTAGGCTGGGAACTAAATTGTTTGGGTCCAAACGCAGAGGGACCGTTTCTTCTGCTAAACCTTCAAAGGACTTCCTGTGTGGCTTTGCTGCTGTCTGTGGGACCACCACCACCATCATCATCAACAGGACAGCGCTGACAACCTGAGGAAGAAGAACATTCATTCATTCAACCTTTATTTATACAGGCTAGCCTCGTTGAGCCACGGGGACTCATTTACAAGAGAGACCTGTCTCACTCACACCCAGGGTCAATTTAGAGTTACCAATCAGCCTAACATGCATGTTTTTGGACTGTGGGAGGAAACCGGAGAACCCGGAGAAAACCCACGCATGCACGGAGAGAACATGCAATATAAGACATACTGAAACAAAAAAAATATAAACGTAAAAAACAAACTAACATTGATACTGAGGAAACACATTACATATTTTATTAAAGCAACAATAATCAAGTTTGATCATGAAATAAAGAAACATGTACTTGGGAACCAGTACAATAAATTCTCTCAATAAAAGTTAATGAGACTAACTCGAAAGTATAGACAAAATCATATTTTTAACACGCACTAAAATACGTACGTTCAGTGCAAGTGTATGTTATACATGAACACAGAATTTTAATTAAGTCATCTTTTTAAAAATTCTTAAATTTATAAAGTTGTACATTTTCTGTGACGCGGTTAGAAAAATAAAATAATAAAAAAAATAAGCTTCAAAGATATTTATTGTCAATATTGTGCGTCTGTATTATTCTAATTTTATGTCCACTAAAATTGCAGCACAGAAAAGCCATAACAATAAAGAAATACATTATATAAAAACTGGAGCGTGAGATCGATAGGCGGATAGGTGCAGCATCCGCAGTGAAGCGGGCGCTGTACCGGTCTGTCGTGGTGAAGAGAGAGCTGAGTCAAAAGGCAAAGCTCTCAATTTACCGATCGATCTACGTTCCCACCCTCATCTATGGTCATGAGCTTTGGGTTATGACCGAAAGAACAAGATCTCGGATACAAGCGGCTGAAATGAGTTTTCTCCGCAGGGTGTCTGGACTCTCCCTTAGAGATAGGGTGAGAAGCTCAGTCATCCGGGAGGGACTCGGAGTAGAGCCGCTGCTTCTCCACATCGAGAGGAGCCAGTTGAGGTGGCTCGGGCATCTGGTTAGGATGCCTCCTGGACGCCTCCCTGGTGAGGTGTTCCGGGCATGTCCCACCGGGAGGAGACCCAGAGGAAGACCCAGGACACGCTGGAGGGACTATGTTTCTCGGCTGGCCTGGGAACGCCTTGGGATTCCCCCGGAGGAGCTGCTCCAAGTGGCTGGGGAGAGGGAAGTCTGGGCCTCCCTACTTAGGCTGCTACCCCCGCGACCCGACCCCGGATAAGAGGAAGAAAATGGATGGATGGATGGATTATATAAAAACAACTATTAAACTTTGGTTTTTGTTTCTGCCTACCGTAATATCTGGTGGAAATACATTTCATAAACAATATTAGACATACAACCTTACCATCTACATTTTAAAATTGTGTAATAATATTATGATCACAGTTATATTAGTTGCAGTGCAAACCATAAAATAATCTTGACATAAATATGGTTTCCCCTTACTTACCTTGTTTCCAAAACCTGAATGGGAGTCTCCCCAAATTCACTTCTGAGACCTTCCCCAAAGTCATCATCTCTGCATAAAAACATATAATGTAGTTCAAACAATAATCAGATATTCTTTTCAACACATTTATCACACAATGACAAATTTATCTAACATATCAAAGCATTTAGGATGATTTAAAAAATAGCATCAAACAGCCATCTTCCATCCTGTTCTGCTGCTAGAAGTAAAATTTGAACTTTTTACGCTCTCCTTTCATCCTGCTTCACTGCAGGCTCATGTCCGCAGCAGACAAACTCGTCCACCCCACCGCAAGTTTTACAGATTTTATTCCAAAAATTAATGATTTTTGAGGCCCTTTATACAGGTAAACGTCCAAAGAGGTTGAGATGTATGCATCAACAACATATATTGTGTAGTAGAACTAACAGACTTTTCGATTATGAACACCAAATGATCAGCAGACAATATGCTAATTGCTAGTTGTTGTGATCATGCCTCTCTTACACAGACAGCGCAGTTACAGTACTTTCATCATATCTGCTTGCTGATCCACAATACAATAAGTTAGGATAACTAAATGTACGTATCAAAACAATACTGAGGTTGAATGAGTTAGCTGCTGCCATTAGCATCACGTCAGCTGTAGGCCGGAAAACGGTTTTAGCCTGTTGTAGATAATTTCATGGCATTTGCGCTATCACATGATTCAAGCAAAGACACTTACTTTTCAAGCAGGAAAGTTGCTAACTCTGCATCGCTTGGCAATCCTGAGCACTCGAAGCTCTCGCCACCTCCGCCATCTTGAAACAGCTACTGTTTGAGACGGGAGCGTGCCCGGCTGCTGCGCGCAGCCGCTGGGAGAGGCGGGGGGAGGGCGGGGGAAGCTCGTTCATGAAAATAACTCTGTTTTTATTGGCTGGTCAAACACGGCCCGCTCTGGTTTTTATAAATGCTATTTTAACCACCGGGTGACGCCAGAGGAATATAGTATTTCTCAAAGATTACCTGTTTACCATCACTCTGTCAAAAAATAGTGACAGAGAGAAGAAATATGTTTATAAAAAAAGCTACATACTGCAACTTTAAGGAAATTATACCATTGCTGTTCATTGTTCTTTTGTTTTAGTAGGTCGCTTTCGTAAATGAGCCCATGAGGTTCAAAAGATTTACCTGACTAAATAAAGGTTGAATGAAAAAATAACTATGCAGTGTCCCTCCTTTACTTATTTTTTAGTGCTTTGCTTTGTGTAACTTGAGTTTTATTGAACCGAGTAAAGGATCATATGTGTAGATTGATCTATAACACTGCCTTAGAATGAAGATTAAACTTATAGTGTGACTGGTAAATGTCCCATGAGGTGATAGGAGAAAAAAATTCAAAATTAGACAGTAAATAGCGGATGGCATGAATTATGAGTGTTTGGTATTAAATGTTTACTGACTAACTTTATCAATTTTATGCTAAGAGTTAATGCTTTTTGCAACACACACGATCCCTGGAGTAAATATTTTAGTTTAGTGTCAAGAAACTATTTGCAATTAGGTTTGATCAAGCACAAGAGTTATGTGAAAAAAACTAAGCTCATTTCGTTCACATGACCTTGTAGCTTTTTTTGGTAAGAGATGAAACAGAAATCTTTTGGCGGTGCCTAGCACCACTCTGAAAACCAAGTTTGAGTGAAGTCATCACACGCACCCCACAAGGTAATAAAATGAAAGAGTGATCAGATGAACATTTGGAAGTCTACCATGGGTTTGATCCAACGCCCGGTGTGCATTGATTACTATCTCTCGTCGAACAGTTGCGGATTCCCCTGTTCAGTGTCAAGGTGAGGAAGATAACTGTAATTTGTTACACGTCAATGCTTTGAGTTTGTGTGTTATTTGCTGTTTAATTTCTGTGGCGGGGTTACTAACACATTTCTCTAGCAGGAAAAACAGTTTGTATGTGTTTTCACTTTTTTCTT
>JBBPBX010085783.1:0-15023 GCA_038048925.1 Garcialebias charrua | reverse complement strand
AGGAGGCCTCCCCTCCTCTGCACATGATCATCACCATGCTAACTTTGTATTGATTGCCGTAGCTTAACAGATGTGAGCTATTCCGTTGACACAATTCTGTGGTGGTAGGCTGCTGGTAATCCAGAGAACCTGCACACGGTTTGGCATCAGTGACAAACCTACACTGATTGCACAGTGCCAGCACGCATTCATCTGAACCCGATCAGGCCTTACAGTGATGATCTCTAGTGATGAGCTCAAATTTCACAAACTGTCTTGCCCTGATTCACATTTGGAGCCGTCCTCAGGGAGCAAGCCTTGACAGTTGGCACTCCCCTGCTTTCTCTCAGCTGGGTAAATCTGTGTGTTTGCGACGCTTCTCCTCCTGCAGGCACCTTTCGTTGCACATATGCATATGTGCTTGCCCTTGACATTATCATCAGCAGATTTGTGCAAGAGGCCCTGAGGTAAGGTTGAAATACTGCTGAGGCTTTTGTGAGTGGCCTGCTTTAAAGAGACTGTCTGTAGGCTAAAGAACGAATGCACCCAGAGAGACAGAGGCAGACGAAGAGAAAAAGCTCAGTAACTGAACCTAGCAGAGCGCCCCTCAGGGGACAACAGTAATTAAACAGTGATTAAATTAAGGGGCAATGCGGGTAAAACGCCGGCTGATTGACACACTGTTGGCCTCCTCTCTCCCCCTCCCTCACTACAGGGTTGGCTCTGTCGTGGAGCATTGCCTTCTATTGACCTCCAATTACTCATCCACTCTAAATTCTTCAAGGTCCAATTTTCCCAAACTATTTTCTTAACTGTGTTGAGAGCATGGATCACTGCACATTTGTCTCTGCAAAGGCTGAGCTGCTTGACTGGCGCACAGAAGTTAAGAAAAGAAAAGGAAAACCTAGAGTCTTTGTGCCTCTAATGTTATCAATGTTTACTGCAGATTGATTCACAAACCATGCCGCTCTACCAAGAGTACTATCAGTCTTCACTGCAGATGGACTCACAGAAGTACAATCAGAAGAAAATGCAAGTGATTTAGAAAACGTACTCATGCAGAATCCAAAGCGGGTTCTTTTTGTCGAGCCTGCAGTCAGGCAGCTTTAGAAGTGCCTCATCAAATGCTCTCCTACAAGGGGAGAAATACAATAAATTACCTTTGGTGGCTCCTTAAACCCAAAGCAAATAGACAGACAGAAAAACTGAGCAACAGCAATAAAACCAGCTTTAACAAAACAATCGGAGAAAAACCGAGACACTGAAATTGACTTCCTCCAATTCTCGAATTCTCCGCACGTTTCTGGCCTGCCACTCTGCCTCGGGTCTTCAGGCCCATGTATAGATTTTTATAAACCAGAACTTGAGGTAATAAACATACCAGTAGTACTGAGGGTCCTTAAATAATCTGTTAAGTCTTCTGATAGTGAAGATGGTCCTCTTGATCTGTAATACAAATTCAAATAGCTGTATGGAGATGGATTATGAGGCAGTCAAAGGACAGGTGCCATTTTAAAGAAAACTGGTATTGATTAAATGCTCAATGAGAGCATGCCTATGAAAGGCCAGACACTGTACAGCTCATGAAAGAATCATATAGCTCATACACAAGGTCCTCAGCAAACTTACAGGCGTGGCATGAAGGTGTGTATGCAGTGGTGCAGTCTACATTTTTGTAGTACCACGGTCAAGTTAGTTTTATGTTGGACACTGCTGAAACCAAGGACTGCAAATGTCCAACGTAAAACTAACTTTACCACAGTCATTCCATATACTGGTGCTTAGAAACCAAAGTATGCTGATTATTACAATATAATTGTCATTTTATTTTGAGTTTTAGGCATATTGAACATTTCCAAATTTCTCTGATGCTTATGAAACAAAATGAACAACCAACTTTGTACGACAGTTGGCTTTGTATTGAAAGATGTTATAGAATTTATGAAACAGTATCAAAGCAAAACACGTTCAAGTATTAAGTAGTAAATACAGAAGTATTAATTATGCAACAAATCGCTGGATAAGCAAATGTAATAAACAAGCTCAGCACACCGATAAGATTGTTACTGAAGCATTTAACTGCTGTTTAATGTATCAATGAATGACACATGCCTAACGATATGTCATGTATCACTGGGCACTTTTAAGTGGGTATAGTGAAATTCTTAAGATTTCTAGTAGATATATTTCGTATACTTGTGTATCACGTAGACTACACCACTGTGTGTATGCCAGTGGTTGTCAGAGCAAACAACTTGCTAGATTTTCTGTGGATTTCAAGAAGCTCTTAGTGCTTTTATATATGGTTAACTATTAAAAGAAACAGATGTCAACAAGTCGATAAGCATTCTTATGTGGAGGTGGTTTTACCCGTAAAGACAGAAATGGCACGTTTTGCCAGAATCCATTCTTCTTCGGTTTGAACACTCAGTTTGACACTGTGCATTCCATCACTCCTGACACTTGCACTGGAATGAAAAGAGGAAGGATGTTCCCAAAGATAACGTGTGAATTTAATTTCTCGGCGAAAGAGTGGCGCTGGAAGACTTTGCCCTCCGGAGCATAAATTGTGCAGTCTATTTGCTGGTGTCAGAGTTTGTGATGATGCCGCGCGAAGACAGCCCTAATCGCAGCCGCTCTGGCAGCCTGACCCACCTCATCATCCTTGACATTTAGTGCAGCATTGTCTCCCCCTCTCTCATCTCCTCTTCACGGTAAACAAATGTTTTAACCCTGATTTGTATCAGCGGAACCGGAGGACACTAATGCCTCTTATCAACAGGTCCTGTTGGCGCTCGTTCGGGCTCGTTCGTAACTAGTTAACAACTAGTTATGGAGTGTACCCACAGGGTCCTGTTCACGAGAAACCGGTCCTATTTTGGTGCCTGCCTCAACTAGGTACAAAGTACCAGTTCTCATGGGTCCAGTTATGACATCAGCACAGTGTGGTCACTGATTGGTCAGGGGGCGTAGTCCTAGGTCGGAGGGCGGAGATTCAGTCTTCTCCAGTAGGTGGCGGTATGCACCTGAACGTTGTTTGCAATCCGCCAAGAAGAAGAAGAAGAAGTCTTCCAGGAAATGCAAGCTGCCATGCTGCCAAAAATCGAGAACAACAAGTCGGAGGAGCACTTCTCTTCTGGAGTCTATAGTAGATGGTGAGTGTTTTATAACTTTAAACATATTTCCAGTGAGTCATGCAACTCTCTGAGCGTTTTTGGACTGAAAAACCACCGGAGACTTCAGCAACAGCCGAGAGGCTTTTCTGAAAAAAAAAAAAGATGGAGGGAGGACTCGGAGCGGCCCCTTTCTCTGAAGAAAAATACATAAACAATTATTTAGCTGTCAATTATAGCATAGGTGTGTCTCAGTCTAACGTTTTCTTACTAAAAACGTGATTTAATAATCTGCTGTAAAGATAGTTTGGCGCTTGGTGCTGTTGCACGCGCGTGCGGGACGACAACAACAAGGAAGAAGGCATGCGCTCGTTTATCTTAAATTTAACAACAAAAAAGCTCCTAAAGAATTGTTTCTTAGCTGTAAATTATAGCAGAGTTGCGTGTCAGTCTATCATTTGCTTAATAAATGCACTTTAATGGTCAAATTCACCGGGGTGGTGCAGCTGTTTTTGGTTTAGTCTAAATGGAAACGGTTATATCTGTCCAAAAATGGTTTATAAATATGGGAAAAATTCGATAAATATGTCACTTTGGCCTATAAGTCCCAGGGCATGTAAATTTTGTTAAAAACAGAGACTTACAGGCAGAAATATACAGTACAGCTGTTATTATTTTCCCCCCTCTATTTGAATTTTGCATGTGTTCAATGATGAATTATTTTAAACTATTCTGGTTTCAAGTTTCAAGTTTTTTGTTTGCCATTAGAGTTATGTTGTGTGTGTGAAAAGTTAAATAACTATTTGCCGTGGGTTAGATTTAAATAACAAGTAGGTCAGTGCTTTTTATTGAGGCAAGAAGCAACTTGATGTATCCAGCATACAAAAATAGTTATAAAACTACATTTACTACCAAACTTTAGGAAGAAAATTACAGTAATTTATCACTTTACTATTAGTTGCTCTGAACTGAAATACAATGGTTCCAGCTCAGTGTTGTAGTAGTATTAAAAACATTGTAATGGCATTAAATTTATATTAATAGCTATTAGAATTAATTCAAGAAATTCTGTATATACACTATCTTAACAAATGAGGCTCACACTGTTACGTCGTCATTACTTGGCATCAATGTTAACTGTACTTTGTTTCTGTTTTTGCACTCTTTTTTTGATGCAGACAGTGTCCATGAAGAAGAAGAAGGCTCTTCAGATTCTGTTTCTGACTCTCCAAGCCTTCCCACTTCAAACCCTTCCCCGACCACTGAATCTCCAAGTACAGCTTCAAGGAATTCTACATCCACTCCGCCGGTCAACACGCAGCAGAAAGGCCCCACCCAACACCCCTTACTAGGTATGAAGCAGCACCAAACGTGTCTAACATCACGTTGATAGTAATTTTGTGTTGTGTTTACTATTTTCTTGTAAAACAACGTACATGTAGTAAAACTACATTATCAATTATTCAATTGTGTTAATGCTAAAATGTATTATTCATTTATTACTTTAACTTTCATTCATCAAGTTTATAATTCATATTATTCAGTGTGTTTTTTTTTGTTGTTTTATGATGGCCTTGTTCTTTTTCTAAATTCACACAAACTCTTGAAAAAGAATACATGTCATTTGTTTATACCCACTTGCTTACCACCATAAAGGTGCAAGATTGCTTTATGAAGAGAATCATATTCCTGATGTTACGATCTTTTTTCAAAATTAGCAGGAACTAAAACTTCAATAACGTATTTAAAAACTGTATCATTCTGTACTTCATTGTCTAACAGCCATTTTCTTGTTTGTTCTATCTAGGTCATAGAAAGCGCAAAGCGACAACTGTAGCTGAAAGCTTTATTACAGCTCAGACTGAACAGGAGGAGAAGAACCGGGCACAGCGAGAGGAACACTTCCGGTTAACCATCGAGGAAGCCCAAAAAGCACGTGAGGCCGCTGCTGCGGAGAGTCAACGTCAAGCTGACGCAGCGAGGGAGCAGGAGCAAGCCATTCTGAGGGAGGAAATGGCTTTAAGAAGAGAGGAAGCAGCACAACGAAGGCAGGAGGCTGACCAGAGGGCTGCTTTCAATCAAGCGCTCCTTGGGGTGCTGGAAACGGTTGCCCGTTCCATGGCAAACCGATAAGTTACGAGAGATGTATATTTCTAAACCTTAAAAAAGTTTTTTCTTGTTTTGTATGCCTTAATTTCTAATAAAAACACAATTGTAAGTTGTGCTTCCATCTTATCTTCAAAAGTGAAGCGCTTACAGCATTTTTGTTGTAAGTCAATAGTGTAGGATAAGCAAAGTAACTTTGTTTTTTTTTAACCTATAACGACACTGGTGAAGATTCTATGTTATCCTTTACATGTCAAATCCAAACCAAAATGGATTAAAAAAAAAAGACTTTCATTTGAAGTGAAGACATTTCGCTAATCATCTGAGGAGCAATGTCAATTTAATGAAAAATGGAGTGTGTGAATAAAGTTATAAAGCTGTGGCGTTCTGTAAGCTTGCAAAATGGAGATTGTTCGGCATGTGTCAATCTCCATAACCCAAGCTCACGGCAAAGCACAGCTTTATAACTTGAATCACACACACACACTATTTTTCATTAAATTGACAAAGGTCCTCAGATGATTAGTGACAGTTACAAATAAGGAGTAGCTTTTCTATTGTTTTGTTTTTTCTGTAATGAGTACTGGAAATTGTAGCCATAATACATTATTTCCATGTTTTGTAAATCAATCTACATAGCAGTACAGTTATAAAGGTGTAGGATTTGTGTAATCTGTTTATAATCATCCTCATTCAGGAGTTTCTCCATCATAGCATCTCAAACACCTGTGGCCTGATGTCCATCCTGTGGATCCAGCAGCTTCTGCAGCATGTTTACCCAAGGTCAAAAAATATCTCCGTGAGTTTGACTGGTAAAATGGAGCACAGCAGGATTTAAATTTAAAACACTATAGCCATGTTTTTCAAATCATGTAGTTTTTTAATGGATAGAGGATCAAATCGAAGTTAAAAAAGCCTAGCTTCCTCTTGCTAAACATCACTTCAATTGTTGAGATAATGTGCGATAGCTTAATTTAATAAGCTGCAAGGTTAAGCATAAACACTAAAAGGTTTTTCCAGAGTCCAATGTAATGTAGTTTATTAATAAGTAATGAACTATGCTATGCTATGGAAACTTCATTTAAACGTTCAAAAACTCTACTTTGCTCCAGACTGTTCAGTGTTTTGTGTGGATAAACGCAGCCTTTCCATGGTTCGGATTGCTGTTAAACGTCTGAACAGAAGTTCTCTTCGACGCCTGAAAATAACGTGTCTTCTGTGATTGAAAATCGCTTCCCTCCCAACTCTGCTCAGTTCTTCTACTCTTTGAAAAAGCAACAGGCAAAGCAGAACGTTGAAAAAAGCAACGAGGTCATCCATTTTGTTGTGTGTTGTTTTCCCCAGCTCTTCTTCTTCTATTGTTAGTGGTGGTTCGTAAAGAGCTTAATGTATCACTAGCGCCACCAGCTGGTTAGAAGCGTTGATATTAATGATCCACCCACTGCAGGAGAACTACCCGCCCACTGCAGGAGAACTTCACGCCCACCAAAGGGGTCCTAATGCGCGCATGGATACAGAAATAAACCGGTCCCATAGGAACTGGCCCAAACTAGCCACAATGGGACCTTACAGGAACCAGACCTGTTGATAAGAGGCATAAGTGACATCAAGTGTGCAAAACTTCTGAGAGAGAGAAAAGCTGGATAAAAAATGGATGGAGAATAGAGGGAAGGCGTAAATAAGTAGAGAAAGATACAGAAGTAGAAAGGCTCTCTAGAATCAGAGAGAAAGGGTGAGCAGACCAACCAGGAGAGCAGTCCAACCAGGAGAGCAGTCCAGCCTGGACTGCTACCGCCTAACCAGAGGAGACTAATCTCCAAGGAAAGCTGTCAGGTCTCTGCAGACAATGTTCTGATTGAAACGAGGCAATAAATGCTTCTTAAAGCCATCATAAATATGCAGCTTCCTGCCTAACAGCCACTGCTCAGACCTGGATCCGACCTCATTATCCTTCGTCTGTGCTGGCAGGTTTGCATGCCAAGCTACAGGCAGGATCACTAAAAATGCCTTTAACGCAGGCCTCGAAGGGATATGTAGCTCATCAAACCAGAACACTCCTTTAAAAACATATGGCAAGTTGTGTTGGAGAGAGAAAAAAATTACACTTCACTTGTGAGGCTTGGTTACATTTGCACTCAGACAAACTGTAATTGTTCATTGAGCAGTAAGACTTTCTGAGTGGAAACCAAAGCATTAAGTATGTATGATCTCTATTTTTTTCCCATTATGTATGGAACCCTGTGTGGCTTAAAGGTGGATCATATGAATAATCAAACGGTACAGAAGCCTCTTTGGTTACATCCAATATGTCAGAAATGAGCACTGAACAGACACATCCAAGTGAGCAAAAAGCGCTGTTGCCTTGATTATCTCTTGATATTTCACCTTATGAATGAAGGTGGCAACAGATAAGGCAGTCATGGCAGCACTACAGTGTAAATAAATAAATTATGCTTGTTTATCCTGGTTCAAGGGAATGGTGGTGCAGAGGTTAGAAAATCTGGACCTGTGATCAGAAGTTCGCCACTTCAACTCCCGGTACCAACAACATCAAAATGTGAGTGGCAAAAGTGAAGCACCCACACCTGCCTCCACCCTCATATGTGGGGGCCGAGATGGTCTTGGGGCAGGGCAGCAACTCGAAACCCGAAAGTCCCAGGTTTGATCCCCAGTCATTGCACATTTCGTGGTGTCTCTGAGCAGCACACCTTATCCCCAAATGCTCCCTGAGCGCTTTCAGTAGCTGCCCACTGCACCACCTGGTGGTGGATGGGTTATATGCAGAGAGTCAATTTCATCATTGTATGGGAACATACTATGATGACAACACATAGCACATTATTATTATTGGTCCCACTCTGACCCCTTGAGTAAGACCCTTATCCACTACCATCTGCTCATCTGGGCGCCCTAGATAACAGCTCTCCACTCCACCCAAAGGGCTGTGGTAGCTCAGTGGTCTGTGGTTATGTCAGGAAGGGCATCCGGCTTAAAAATAATTGCCTTTGTGTGACTTAAAGCTGCACTCTGCAGTTTTTGTAGAACGCAGCACTTAGGAAAATTTTCAACAGGCAAAGCATTCTGGTCCCTCCCCACTCAGAGCCATATATGGCTCTGCTCCCTCTTGCTCTCGCCGCAGTTTCTAAATGCTCTGCTTCCACTGCATGTCCTGTCTCAACCGCTGCAAAGTTCTGTGATTATATGTTAATAAAACGTTCTAAAAAATAAAATAAAAACATGGAGCGCTGGTCCAGCACACCAGAACACCATGAAATCTGCTGAGCCTCGCGGAGCCACGTTGAACCCGAGTTTAATTCGCTCGTGACAAATTCATCCATTTCCTCATCTTTTCAGTCATGGATCAGTGGAGGAGGAAGCGATCACTTGACTTTTGGCAAAAAAAAAAAGTCCAGATCAGGGATGAAGAAGGGGAATTTAATACATTTGTGTCACATACAAAACAGTTTTGCATCGCTTTGCAATACTTTGAACGAGAACCTGCGGCCGCGGGGGCTGGGACAGGGGGGGGGCGTGGGTTAGGAGCGTGAGAAGTGAGAAGCTCTGTTTTTATTGGCTGGTTAAAAACTCTGTTTTTATTGGCTGGTTAACGGCGGGTCACTGTGGCTTTTTAGAAATGCTTATTTACCACCTGGAGAAGCAAGGGGACTATAGTTTTTTTCAGAGATTACTTTGTCTAACATCAGTCTGTCAGGAGATAGTGACAGAGTGAAGAAATATGTTAAATATGTATTTTTAGAAAACGTACAGACTGCACTATAGAAACTGCAGACTGCAGCTTTAATACGCTGTGGCAATCCCTGATAAAGGGAGTAGCTGAAAGAAGAAAAAATAACTGATTCAAATAAAGACATAAGGCCAAATAAATTCATGAATGGGTGTCTCTCAGCCGCCTTCTAGTTCACCCCGCCTGCCTGTCTGGAGAGGCTGACACTACAGCAACCTGCCCTTCATTATCACTCAGTAATGCTCATCACAGCGGCCATGGCTTTTCTCCATTTAAAAAATCCAAAGTCTCACTCACAATGAGAAACAGAGGAGATAAGGTGCAGGAAACCATTTCTTTTGACATTCACAATGGCGGACTCATCAGTCATGCTGTCAAAGGCACTGGTCCTGGCTAGTTTGGGATTTATGAGAAATAATAATGGGGCAAAAACAGCTGCTAAGGCTTTTGTTTTTACCTTTAGTTTGAGTATACATCCAATTTATTTTGTTGGTGATCCTTGCACTGATTGCACATCCAACAGCACTGCCATTTCTGCCCAAAGTAACAAGGCAGAATAGTAACATGTATTTTGTTTTATTTTTTAAAACAACCTACTCAAGATAGGTACACGTTCTAGTTTCTAATATATCAACAACAGAAAATAGGATGGAACTGTAATAGCCTATGTCAAACACCATTATAATCTATTCAAGCATGTGACAGACAATGACAGATGGTCCCACTGCAAGTGATTCGGTAAACATCTTGGGACACAATATCATTAATGCGTGAGCTGCTACTGTATAGCAAAGCACCTCGAGGTCTGTAAAATTAATTTAAACAATTAACTTCAAAGTCATTTGGATCTAAATATTCTTCCAAGTGGTTGAGTCATATAGAGCGTAAAACTGTGCAACAATAGATGAGAATTTTAAAAAATCCCTACAGACCACACTGCAGGGATGTCCTCAAGCACCAAATTATCAGCCAATTTCAGATGATCAAGTTTATTAATTACTTTTCTTAATGGATCTTATGAGAGAGCCAAGATATAGCCTAACTACAAAAAGGCTACAAATGAATGAAATACTATGTGATAAACTATGTGTGCCGCAAAACTTTAACTTCACAGTTCAGGAACCTGCAAAAAAAAAAAGGCAAAAGTGCAACACTGCTCACAAGCAAAGTGTTGTGAAATTGCTAGCCAAGTAAGGTCGGGGCATTTCTAACTCAAGTGTCGGAATGAGACCTCTTAAAGCTCAAGGGTGCTTGGATCTGTGTGGAAATTAAGCGGTGAGATCGTAGCTGAGGGGACGGCGGATTGACAGCGACATTAGCCCCGCGGCACCTCTGCTGTAACACACCGTGGCTCTCAAAAAAAGTAGACGAAAAAAGAAGATGGACAGGAATAGCAAATTAAATCTCTTTAATAGGAGCTAGGGATGTAATCAGGTTGGTTTGAGCGGTTTAGGTCTACACAAGTGCAGGAAATGAAGGCTGGTGTTTTTAGTGGCAGAAAATGAAGTGGATCTGAAGTGTTTTGGTTAATGAGCCTACTCCAGCCAACTTCATGCAGAAGGCACTGCTATATTTATATCAATTTGGGATTAGCTTCTTCACGATGATTTACGTCCTCTTCTTGTTTGAAGTTCGCAGGTCATCTTTCGTTTTGTGGTTAATTTGAATACATTAAATAAATGTGTTCCATTGTTAACATAAGAGTTACTCAGTGACAAAACACTTGAAGGTTCTCCACTAAGAGAAATCAGAGCAGATCGGGCTCTAGTGGCCTTGTTGATGCACCCCCACCCCTTTCAGGGCTCAGTGATACACCACACTGCTGTGCCGTATAGACTAATGTAGACTAAGCCAAGTCGGCAAATCTTTGAACAGGTAGCATATGTGCACACACACACACTCCTAACAGCAGAAGGAGCAAGGCATTTTTCAATGCATTTAGATGAGACCTTTAACAAAGGTCCCTAATGCAGATATCAATGAACCAAGGGACTGGGCTATTGGAGCAAAATTGGCTGATGGAAGGATGTCACCCCAGCACATGAAAAATGATGGATCCCATTTGTAAACTTCTCTCTCCACCTCTACTCCCATGAAAACATGCACACATACGCTTCCCTTGCCGTCACCACCTTCTCAACCACTGGATATTGGACGAGGAAGCAAACCTTCACCGTTGCCTACAAATAACAAGTGGTTCGGTGGAAGTCCCATTTCACCAGCTTTTTCGTCAGAGGACCTGTGAGATTTCAGAGGTGGCAAGACGGATTAACATCATGGACTTTGTTTTGCTTTTTTCATCTTCTTTTTATTTTCCACGCTCTCCAAGGAGATCGACAAAATGAACCCCACACATAAACAGCCGGGGCTTTCCAGATATTAGATTATGTTTGCTGGATTGCACGATCTACTGTTTCTCCCCACTTGCTTTATTGTCGAGCTTGGTTTGAGAGGTAAAGGCAGTGCCTAAATCCATGTAATACACTGAAGATGAAACGTCGTATTATGACATATACTTTTGTACCCTGAAATAAAATAGATTTATGTACCACATATAAAAAATGCACCCACTTTGAAGGAGTGGGGCTATGGTCTGAATGCAAACACCAGCCCACAAGAAACACAGCCATGAGTGACGCAACAATTTACAGAGCTTGTGAAAACCGTGCAAAGCATATAAACGCCATAAACAACATAATACGCATATGGGGCATTTCTGAGGAAACAAATAAATAATGCTAATCATCCTATAATGAATGCCTTTTCAAAGCAGCGTGTTGAGTCTAGTGTACATAGAATAATATGGTCAAACAGGAATCTCTGCTAGACAATGATAACTTCCCAGTGGAATGTGATGGCCAGCCTAAATGCTGACATTGTGGTTTCGATGATGGAGTGACTGGATGAGGGGGTTGCGGTCTGCCAGTGTTCAAAGCTTTGCCTTCAGGGTAAGGGGTAAATTTGCTAAGTTAATCACATAATGAGGCCAATTAAACATCCGAGAACCAAGGTGAAATGGGAGCTGCCACTGAGATTCAAGCAAATGGCTCTTTTGCTCAGGCACTTCTCCGGACTGACACCAGACAACCCAGTTTCATCCCCCATAATCCTCTGCAGAATTCTATGCCATGTTAGATGATGTATCCAATCAGAGCAGGAATCCCAACTGAGACTGATGAAGTTGAATCCAGAAATGAACCTGAACTTTTTTTATTATGTGCACAATTAAACATTTTGTGCAATGCAAATAATGCCCATAGATTAAACAATACTTTCAATATTTTGTTGCATCTGCACTGTTATGGCTTTAGACTCCATGATCTCTTTCACATCTCTTACAAAATGTATTTTATCAAAGTTCAAGGTTCTTCATTGTTTTTTGCTTCACACGTGGTACATGAGGTGGAATGAAATTGTGTACCGAGACCAATGCTATACCATTGGGGCAGAGATGGTGTAGAGGCAGGGCAGCCGGCTCAGGACCGGAAGGTCCCAGGTTCGATCCCGGTCACTGCATACCTCGTTGTGTCCCTGGGCAAGACACTTAACCCCGAGTTGCTCCCGGTAGGACTGGCAGCGCCTTGCATGGCAGGCTACCGCTACCTGTGTATGAATGTGTGTATGAATGGTTCTCTGAAGCGCTTTGGGGCCCCTCATAGGGGGCTGGAAAGCGATATATAAGTAAGCTCCATTTACCATTTACCATGTACTCAAGGTCTCAGTTACATCTAAAAATGGCAAAAATATAAAGTATTAAAAAGAAACAGTATACTGTACAAGGATTTAAGATCAATGCTAAACAATAATAATGTAATAGTATATGGTGTATTAAAAGCAGCCTGAACATGAGTCTGTTGTGAGCAAATGGGTATGAAAATAGCAGTTTAATGTAAGAATCAGCAGCACGGAGAAAGTGACATATCACCAATTAAAGTGTCATTACAGTGATTTTTTTCACTGTGATAATCCTGATTAGATATCCATGAGTCTAGCAGCCTCAGGGTAGAAGCTGTTCCTCAGTCTAGTGGTTCTACACTTAATGCTCCTCAACCTCCTGCCTGAGGGGAGTGGGGCAAAAAAGTATGTGTGCTGGGTGAGTGGGGTCCTTCATGATGCAGGTGGCTCTCTTCCTGCATCTGGAGGTGTAGATGTCTGTGATGGTGGGGAGACTGACTCCAACATCTTCTGTGCAGCCTTCACCACTCTCTGCAAAGCTTTTCTTTCTGCAGCTGTGCAGCCTCCATGCCACACGTTGATGCTGGAGCACAGGATGCTCTCCACTGCACACCTGTAGAAGGAGGTGAGGACTGAGCTTCCCAGACCAGCTCGTCTCAGCCATCTGAGGAAGTAGAGTCTCTGATGACCTTTCTTGATCAGGCTGGTGGTGTTGTTGCTCCAGCTGAGGTCGTTATTCATGTGCACACCCAAGTGATTGTAGCTGACACTTACACTTTTATGTGTTAGTCAGTCAGTTTTGGGGAACTTAGTAAGTTTTAGCCAGTCAGTCAATCCAGTCTTATTCTTGGCCTATTAAAAGGCCAAGTGTTACCTATTCAGTCTTTTTTTTTCAAAGTTGTTTCCTGTTAAAAATTAGGATCCTAACCTCAATTTGGGTTTTTTAAACTAACTGACCCTTTTTGCTCTCATGTGGCCTCTCAGTACTCCTTCGATTTTATCACTCTTTTTATTGCACTCAGTGCTTCCAGTAGCAGAAACACTAATGCAACCCTGCTGCATGATTTACAGTGAGAAGGTCTTCTTACAACCTTTATTTCTACAAATAAAAGAAAGCTAATTACTAATTTTCCCCAAAAGAAATGTGCTTTTATTCACTCTGGGCACATGAGCTCTTAACAATTACCTACTAAGACTTGTGGTGATCTGCACCTTAACATTTAAATTTATAATCCCTTAGATATCACAACAATGATTTTAAAAGTCGTCTGTCAGATTTCTTGCCATTTCCATTTTGTAATACAAGCTGAAAACTCATTTATGCTTGGGAAAATGTGGCACAATTTGATTTCAAATTTTGCAGAAGTTGGTTGATGTTCACCAGTCAAATCTTCACTTTTATAATTTCCCTTGTTTGTAGATGTAGAATTTTCCTTCATTTATTAAAAACTGTTTGCTTTTTTTATACCTGAAGAGTTCAGATATTAGAAGTATCAAGTGAATGATGTTAATTTTATTCACAAAATGAATACAAACAGGATTTGAAGAGAACACGTCAATGGTTTAATCAAACATTCAGACACTATTAATATTCAACTATTAAATATTCTAAGTGTTTCCACTCTTCCAGTTGTTTTGACACCAATGTAAAAGCACGCTGGATTCATCAGATAACTCCCGACGTTAATCTACACTTCTCATTCAGGAGGATACATTTTAGTGTGTAAGCCTGTAGTGGGATGATTGGTAATTATAACTGCTGGTGTGTGTTGCTGATGAGAGTATCTGAGAGTTCGAGAGCTCTTGGAGAGTCTAGAGTTGGATAAATTATTCCAGCAGCACTTTGACTTCTCCGAGTGTTTCCTTCTTACTGTAGCTCAACAAGCACTCTTTAGACAGATTGTAGAAAATCAGTACATTAAAGTATTTTGGCATCTTGTAACAGAAGAGTGCTAAAAGGGTAACATTCTCATCCTCTGAAACATTTCTTGTTTACTGTATTTGACACCGTACACATTGCACCGCCCTATAAGTCGCATCAGTCCAAATATGTCTAATGAAGTGGGAAAATCCATAAATACGTCGCTTTGCCGTGTAAGTCGCATCTATTATGTGTCACCAGTCACCACTGATGCATCGCGTTTGTTACTCGTCATTGCTGATAACCTGAAAATGTGGGCCGGTGTTGTGCCAAAAATCGATTGGCTACCAAATGGTGGCTGGGGAGCGTGCACGGGAGGACTTTATCAAGAATTTAACCAGACTAACACTTAAAACGTTTTTTTTTTTTTGCTCAAAATTATAGCAAAATGTGTCTCAGTCTAACTTTTCCTTAATAAATGCACTTTGATGATCAAATCAGTTGTATTTCAAAAGCCGATTCGCAGCCATGGGAGCATGCATGG
>JBBPBX010085782.1:0-15024 GCA_038048925.1 Garcialebias charrua | reverse complement strand
GTCACGAGGTTGGCAGGGAATTATTTTGATGCCAAGCAGCAGTCGACAACGAGGCACAGGATGCCCATCTTCCCGGATTTCCTCACGGAACTTACTTGCACCTGGGCTGAACCCAGGGCTCCCATGCTGCTGCCACTCTTCCAGTTCCTCGACGTGGCTGGAATGGAAGCAGCGGAAATCGCCAACGTGCCACAGGTGGAGGACACGCTGGTGTCTCACCCGGCCCCCAGATCTTCTGGCACAAAACCAACTTTGCCTAGCAAAGCCTGCCGAGCTTCAGCTGCACAGCTCGAAAAGTGTTACAGAGCTCAGGGCCTTGCGGCACGTGCAATGAACGCCTCTACCATGATGCAGGCATACCTGACAGTGAAGTTGCAGGAGCTCCAGGTAACAACAGACAGACAGGCTGCGACTGAGGTGCTGGAGGAAGCCCGTAGGGCCACTGACTTTGTGCTCCACATGATGGGGACGGCAGCCATCGCACAGATGCATGGCTGAGGTGGTCATTGCCCAGCGTCATCTGCGGTTTCCCTTTTTGCACCACTCGATCGAGCTGACGGGACTCTTCGCGAAGGCTCTGGACCAGATCCAGCGCAAGCTGGAGCAGAGGCGAAAACAGGCTGAAGCCCTCCATGAGGGGATGCCAAGAAAAACATCCCCCCCCCCTCCCACCCAAGAGACACCAGCGGGAGCAGACCCGTGCAACCTCGACACCGCTCAGCCACACGTCGTCCTTGCAGAAGAGGCCAGCTTACGACAGGGAGCAGCGGCAGAGACCCCCAGCAGGTCCACCTCAGGCCGGTCAGTCCTGGAGCAGGAACAGATTTGTTCCTTGCCAAGCGGTCCCGCCGAGAACCTCCTCGACGCACCGTGATGGGAGACAGAAGCAGGCCTGACGAAACAGGCCCTCTTCACAGTTTTGCTGGTTCATCCGCCCACGGTGTATAGGAACCTGGTTATTTCTACCCAGACTTTAGTTGTAAAAAGTTACGAAAAGCTGGTGACATTAATGTATGCACGAAACATGAGTGTTCTACTGTGTGTAAAATAAAGACAAAATGTTGTTGCACAAAACATAAAAATAAAGGTACCAAAGAACAGTTTGCCTTGGTTCTTGACTCAAAAAAAAAAAATCATGATGATGAACAACAACACAGCAACCTTTTTAAAGACAGTCGCTATGAAGGGAGAGGGCTGCCACCCCCTCCCTCGCGGTGCACGGGGTGCCAGGTCAGAACAATGAACCCCAGTGGGGTGCCCCGGGACTGTCTGCAGCAGACAGACCTCGTGGCGTCCGCGGGCGGGCAGACCAGCTCACATACGGCCAAGAGGGCTGCCACCCCCTCCCTCGCGGTGCACGGGGTGCCAGGTCAGAACAATGAACCCCAGTGGGGTGCCCCGGGACTGTCTGCAGCAGACAGACCTCGTGGCGTCCGCGGGCGGGCAGACCAGCTCACATACGGCCAGACGGGGGGAGTCACATATTCACCCCTCGCGCCACAGGAGCTCGGGGGGCCGGCAATACACAAACCCTCCGAGCTCACAGCGCATCCGCATGCCCGGAGGGCGTGTCGGCTGAACACGGAGGTCAGGACAACAGCCTGTCATGGCCCCCAACTGCATCGCGGCAATTGGCTGCACCGGTCCACGGGGGCGCTGCAGCCGCCTGTAAGCCCAGGCCGTGCACACATGCTGAAAGGGAAGACGTCAGTACCGTATTTTCTGGTGTATAGGTCGCACCTGTGTATAGGTCGCAGTGTCTAATATTTATCAATAAACTGGAAAAATCCGTAAATAGGTCGCACCGGTGTATAGGTCGCACCGGTGTATAGGTCGCACCTAGGTCGCACCTACATTTGTTAGCTGCCATTTTTGTAAGACTGTGTCTCACTTTAATTTTTGTCAATAAATTATTACAAATCAGCTTATTTCAAAATGTAAATACCACCAACATCATTAAAATTAAACTACAGACTCCTAAAAAAATGTTTGTTGGCTGCCTTTTTTGTAAAACTGTGTCTCACTTTGATATTTGTTAATAAATTATTACAAATCAGCTTATTTCAAAATGTAAATACCACCAACATCATTAAAATTAAACTACAGACTCCTAAAAAATGTTTGTTGGCTGCCTTTTTTGTAAGACTGTGTCTCACTTTAATTTTTGTTAATAAATGACAAATCAGTTGCAGCTGAAGGTGATCTGCTCAGAGTTGCAGCTGCTGTGGAAACCAGTGCAGGATAGCTGCAGCAATTTTATTATATTTTACTAGATTTTATCACTTGTTTTATTTTATTTATTTTTTAAGCAAGCCTAATCTGCATCCACATGATTTTATCTTTGATCTTAGTCGATATTATTATTGATTTTATTTGATTTTATCACTTGTTTCATTTTGATCTTTGCTTTGTTACACTTTGTAGCACTTTGAGATTTTTATTAATGAAAAGTGCATTATAAATGGAATTCATTATTATTATTATTATTATTATCTGGAGGTGGAGCTGACTGTGAGCTGAAATATGCAGCATCTGGAGGTGCAGCTGATTGAAATGCACTTTGACAGTTACATCTACACCCAAATTCATTCAGCCTTTATTTATACAGGCTAGCCTCGTTGAGTCACGGGGACTCATTTACAAGAGGGACCTGTCTCACTCACACCAAACAACCATCCACTCTCACACTCACACCTAGGGTCAATTTAGAGTCACCAATCAGCCTAACAAGCATGTTTTTTGGTCTGTGGGAGGAAACCGGAGTACCCGGAGGAAACCCACGCATGCACGGGGAGAACATGCAAACTCCACCCAGAAAGGCCCCGGACCGGGATTTGAACCGGCAACCTTCTCGCTGAGAGGCAGCAGCTCTACCAGTTGTGCCACCGTGCTGCCCAAATAAATCTGTAAATAAAGCAGAATACTGGTACAGGCCTCTTTAGCGATCATAGCGGCCGAAACTGGTACTGCACTTGCACTGCCCCCTGGTGGCCGAAACTGGTACTGCACCATTTTATGCAACAGGGAAAAAGGGCCATAACTCAGCCAAAAATTGGTCTAAAAATATGGAAAAAAATCCATAAATAGGTCGCACTGGTGTATAGGTCGCAGGCCTTGAAAAAACCATAAAAAGGTGCGACCTATACACCGGAAAATACGGTAATCCTGCAGAAATTGTCAACAAATGTCGTCACAATACAAACAATGCACTCTGGCCGACTCGGATAATTTTTCCTCGTGCCCAAGAGAGTCTGGACCTCGTGAATTGGTCCCGGTCTGTAGGTGCTGAGCAGAAAAATGTTAAGGCTCTAGGAGCTCAAACTGAGATAGGCTCTCCAGCCTGTGAAACCAACAGGCCACACACAATCGGTGGATGTGAAATAGGTGACCAAGCTCAGTGCAGGAGCCCAGTTGCACCCTTAAATAACGACCTCTCATCAGGAGGCTTTCAGTTCCTTCATAAAACTGCAGAAAAGCACTCTGATTCCACCACAGATTACCGTATTTCTGGGTGTACGGGTCGTCACCATTCTAGTCAAGGCATGGCCCTCGGGGAAGCGTGTCTCTTCAATACGCTTCTGTCCAGAGAGTTCTCAACGGGGTCAGGGAGTGACCCTCATGCTCTCCTGACACCTCTTGGGCCCCTTTAAGGCAGCCATGCCCTGCGCGGTGTACGCATTAGTAAAAATGCGTGCTCTGCAAATATAGCTAAGCAAGCAAGCGCGCCATGCCCCTCTCGGGTGAACAGGGAGGACCCTAATCACGAGACTTCACATCAGCTTCCTGGAATTGAGGCCAGCTCACTTTTCTGTGAAACACGAGCTGCTCATGTAGCGTGCCCCAGGGCTATTGTCACAGAAGATGATGTGCACCCCGGGCAGCTCGAACCACGAAGCAGGGGCTCTCTCAAGAGGGCCTTTTCTAACCCCAGAGCAGTGGCGGAACCGGAGGCTTGTTGATCAGATCTGGCCACGGTACGGCCGGGCATCCGTAGGTCTGTCCGCCTGCAAAACCTGCACGCTCTGCAACCTGTGCCTCTCCCTAAACGAAGCAAACGTAGACGCTGCGGTCCACGGGTGACCAGCAGGGGCTGCGTTGCATCTCTTCCCCCGCATCTCCAATTCAGGTGATGCGGGAACCTACATGCAAGGGAGACCCTTCTCTAATATTGTTGGCCCCCAGGTGGCCATGGGGCCCGTGGTCCTCGGAGGTGTGCTCAATGCTGATACATTGGCAGCTGCTCCCCATCAGGGGCTTTCTGACTCAACCACATGAGCAGCCTCTCCACTTACGTCCAGGACTGTGGCAAATCTCAGCTTGGTTTAATGTATTTGTATCATTGATGTTCATCATTCTTTAGTTTGTAGCAGGTCGCTTTCGTAAATGAGCCCTCGAGGCTCAATAAGATTTACCTGACTAAATAAAGGTTTAATGAATGGTTGCTGAGAGAAACAAACTGATGGCCTCAGGCCTCCCCAGCAACGTGATAAACACGATCCAGGGAGCGAGAGCAATGTCAACACAGACTCTCTACGCTCGCAAATGGCGTGTTTTTGAAGTTTGGTGCATGGAAAGGAATATTGTACCATATTCCTGTGACCTGGTCCAGCTTCTTACCTTTCTACAGGATCTGTTGGAAAAAGGCAGTTCGTTTTCACCATTAACGTGAGCACATCACTCCAGTTTTAATTTCCCTTCATTGGCTTCCTGTCCAGTTTCGAATCCATTTTAAAGTTTTATTGTTTGTTTTTAAGTCTTTGAACGGTTTTAGTCCCTCTTATCTCTCTGAATTGCTTCACCTTTATGTACCATCACGTGCTCTTAGATCCTCTGATCAGATGCTTTTAGCAGTCCCAAAAACCTTTTGTAAAACCAGAGGAGACAGAGCTTTTTCAGCTCTGGCTCCTAAATTGTGGAACGAGCTGCCACTGAAGGTCAGGTAGGCCCCATCAATCTCTGTTTTTAAAACTCGTTTAAAAACGCATTTTTTTTTCATTGGCTTTTAAACCAGAGTGAGTTCGTATCTTTGTTTTAATGTTGTATTCTTTTACTTGTGATGTTCTGATTATTTATTTGATTGTTTTTATTGTTTTGTGCTTGTTTTTGTGCTTGTACAGCACTTCGGACGATAGATGCTGTATTTTTAAGTGCTTTATAAATAAACTGGTATGGTATGGTATTAAGGTGTTTTTGTCAGCCATCTCAGCTTGCCACGAAGGCTGGGGGGGGAACACCCTGTGCACACCCTCTCATGATACGGTTCATGAAGGGGGTATTAAGGAAAAGACCCCCCAGCAGGACTCTGGCCCCTGACTGGGATCTCCAGTTAGTCCTGAATGCTCTTTGTGAGCCCCCATTCGAACCTCTGAGCAACATTAAGATAGGTTTGCTATCTTATAAAACTGCTCTGCCCTTGGCTCTTTGCTCAGCTAAACGTGTAGGTGACCTCCACGCTTTATCTGTGCACCCAATGTGTACAAAGTTTGCCCCTGATGGGTCAAAGGTCACCCTACGTCCTAACCCCGCATACGTGCCAAAGGTTCCGACTTTGAATCCCAGAAGTCTGGACTTTGAACTTTCTTCATTTCCTCCTGCTCCCGTCCTCACTGAGGAACAGAGGAGGTTGAGAGCACTCTGCCCCGTCAGGGCCTTGGGTGCTTACATTGAAAGAACAGCTGATTGGAGGAAAACAAACCAGCTGTTTGTATGTTTTGCTAACCCGGCTGCTGGCAGGGCCCTGTCAAAACAACACCTCTCACACTGGGTGACTGAGGCCATTAAAAGGGTGTACAGTAGCAAAGGTCAACAGGTGCCCTTGGGGGTACATGCCCATTCCACTCGAGGCTTGGCTGCCTCGTGGTCACTGTTCAAGGGCGTACCAGTTGCTGACATCTGTGCAGCTGCAAACTAGAGTTCTACGAACTCGTTTGCAAAACATTATAGTCTGGACGTTACTGCATGTGACGTCACTCAGGCTGTCCTCTCTAACACACAGTAGAGAGCAGCCGAATGAGGCCTAATGTATAAAGGCAGAAGTTCTCACAAGCATGCATTTTACTGAGCATTTCAAGGGCGTGAATGAATTACGTTCCCATAGCAATAGTGTTGCACCGAGTGAACCTGACTGATAAAGGGAACTGGAAGTTATGCACCATAACTCCTGTTCCCTGTAGGAAGGGAACGAGGTGCAACACAGTTGGCCTTTTTCAATGCCAAAGCTCGGTGAAGTGTACTTGGAGACCGATGGATGGGCGCTAGCGTCTTAAGTACGCAGAGGGCGGGGCCTCTGGGGTGACGCTGACGCCCACTGCCGTAAAGGCGTGAATGTATTCCTTCAGGTAATCGCGCGGGGGCGCAATTCCCATAGCAATAGTGTTGCACCTCGTTCCCTTCCTTCAGGGAACATGAGTTATGGTGCATAACTTCCAGTTTTGAGATATGATCTTCCATTTTGTCTAAACAAATTTAAATGTGTGTACCATGTGTTTCACCTCTGTGTAACAGAAGAAAGCAGCACCTGCTTCATTGTTCCTACGAGACAGCACTGCCTCATAGGAACAATGAAGCAGATGCTTGAAGCATGTACCATGGCAAAGTATATTCTGCCACACCTCTGTGTTTTTCAGCATAATAATAATAATTTGTCACATGTGTATGTTTCCCATACTTGACAGACGAAATTGGTCTTCTGCATTTAACCCAACCACCACTAGGTGGTGCAGCGAGCAGCGTAGTCGCGCTCGGGGAGCTGGAGAATTAGATGTGCACTCATAGACACCCCAAGGTGTGTAGTGGCCGGGGCCGGGGCGCGAACCCGCGTCCTTTGGGTCCCAAGTCAAAAGCCCTGCCACTACACCATCTTGGCATTCTGACCGATTAGAAATGGTGAATGGACTGTACTTATATATTGGCTTTCTATCTTATTTCAAGATACTCAAAGTGCTTTACATTGCAATCTGTGTCTCATTTACCCATTCATACAGCACTCTACTAGACTTATACAAAGCTAATGGAACAAATCATTCTAAAGAGACTCAGAGCTTTATCATAAACACTGATGGGACACACATCAGAGGCTGTAAGGGGTTCAGTGTCTTGCCCAGGGACACGTCAGCATGGGACTGCTGGTGGATTCAAACCCCCAACTTTTGCATTGGAGGACACTGCTCTAACCACTCAGCCACAGCCGCCGGAGTTTGCATGTTCTCTCCATGCTGCATGGGTTTTCTCCAGGTACTCCAGTTTCCTCCCACAGACCAAAAACGTGCATGTTAGACTGAATGGTAACTCTAAATTGTCTCTAGGTGAGAGAGTGAATGGTTGTTTGTCTCATTTGTCTCTGTGTGTCTCTGTGATGGACTGGAGACCTGTCCAGGGTGTACCTCGCCCCTCGCACAGTGATTGCTGGACATGGGCACCAGCGACCCCCGTGACTCAAAATGGAAGAAGCGGGTAAAAGATAATGGATGGATGGACTTTGAGGTTTTTTTTATTTATTTATTTTATTGTTATACCTTAAATTATGTTTTTTAATACAAGTTGTTTGATTAATGAGGTTTTTTTCTGCATTATTTCATACCATACATTTTAGAAATGTCAGAACTAAATGACCTGTTCATAGATTTATAATGGAACCAAATAATCCCGTTTAATACATTATAAATTCTAACAAGGCTCAAGTTGTTGTGGCTCAGTGGTCAGGACCACGGTCTTGTAATCCTGAGGCCGCAGGTCAGAGTCCAGCTTGTGTCAGGAAGGACGCTCGATGTAAAATTGCCAAATTGTTCATGCAAGTTTTCTTGCTGTGACAACCAATGCAGAAGAGATCAGCTGAAAGAAAAACAATACTAAAATCACTCTTGTCCAATTTGTCTGCAAACTATAACTGTTCCATGATTTCCATTTTCTTTGGTTTAGTATAGTGAAGGATAAAAAATATATAAAATGCAACTGTTGTAATAGATTTCTTTACCTCGTGTGCCTTTACAAAATATTTCCTGGTTTCAAGCATTCTTTGCATGAACTGAGTTCAAACACTGAAATGAAACCATCTTACCTTGTGTCTTTTCTGCAGGCATGAATGACTTCAGTTACATGCACACCAACTGTTTCGAGGTGACGGTGGAGCTGTCCTGTGACAAGTTCCCTCATGTCACTGAGCTCTCCGCTGAGTGGGAGAACAACAAGGAGTCTCTCCTGGTCTACATGGAGCAGGTGGGTCTGCACCAACGTTACAACACACACCGAGCCAGTCATTCATCAGCCTGCTTGTCCTGAGCCAACCATGCTGCCTTTCTGCCTCCCTCAGGTTCACAGAGGAATCAAAGGTGGCATCAGGGACAAACTCACTAAGCAGGGAATCGCAAACGCTATCATCAAGGTGGAGGACCACGACCACGACATCCGATCAGGTCAGGAACTCACTGTCAGTCCTCAATCCTCTTAGAAATGATTGACTGAAGGATGTTGATTAGAATTCTTTAAATAATAATAATTATTATAATAAACTTTTTAAATTTTAGCCAGTTATTGTTTACTTTGGGGAAAATGTAGAAAATTAATAGTGGCGCAGTTGGTAGAGCTGTTGCTTCTCAGCGAGAAGGTCGTTGGTTCAAATCCCAGCCGGAGGCCTTTCTGGGTGGAGTTTGCATGTTCTCTTCGTGCATACATGAGTTTTCTCCAGGTACTCCAGTTTCCTCCCACAGACCAAAAACATGCATGTTAGACTGATTGGTAACTCTAAATTGTCCCTAGCTGTGAGTGAGAGAGTGAACGGTTGTTTGTTTCGTTTGTCTGGCCATGTGATGGACTGGACACCTGTCCAGGGTGTCCCTGTGATGGACTGGACACCTGTCCTGGGTGTACCCTGCCTCTCACACAATGAGTGCTGGATATGGGCACCAGTAACAACCATGACCCAAAAAGTAAAAAGTGGGTAAAGATAATGGATGGATGGATGGATGGATGGATGGATGGTTCCCCACTAAGCCATGAAAAACAAAGCACATTATTAAAAAAGTTAAATAACCCTCAGTAATATAAAACAAGATTTAAATTATTATCTCAATGCTTGATCATATTTTAACTGATGGGGCATGTGTTAAAATGTGCTCAAAAACTTGAAACTGTGTTAAATGTATTAAACTTACTAAGCCAAAATTATTGCCTCATAGCAAGCATTATTTTCCACTTCCAAAGTTAAAAGGTGGGTGATTTGTGTTTGTTTGTTTGTTTTGTTTGTTTGTTTGTTACCAATATACCAGTACCTTATGAACCAGTGCACAGAAGTGAGTGAAACTGTCAGAAAGTAATTATCTGAGGCACAGAAAGTCATTCATGTTTGAGGTCAGTGCAGGGCTTGTCTCTTATGCCCCTTTTCCACCGGTCGGCTCGGGTCGGATGTTACGTCATATGTGCGTCGCAGAGACCCCCTTTCATCCTTTCCCACCGGATATTCCGTGCTAAGCCGCGCGAGATTTCCTGAGATTTTCGGGCTGGTTTCAGAGGGGTACTGAAGCGAGCTCACCCGCTCCGGAAGTAGGAAGGAGGAGACGAGAGCTGTTTTTACGGAAGCGAGGGACGCGATCACTGCAGGACTTTTACATGATAAACACGGTAAAAACAATTATTATTTTTTAAATTTATAGCAAAGATGGGTCTTCAGCTGAACGTGTCCTTAATAAAATCACGTACTGCTCAAAACTGCAGGATTTTAAAAAAATAGGTTCGCCACGAGCAACACGCGGCGCGCGGGCGGCTTTATGTCTTTAAATGTAGCTCAATGAACAGATATAAAATATATTTCATAGCTGACTTTAATAGTACGAGGGCTCCTGAGCTTAACCACGCTTTAATATTGTCACGTATGGTCAAATGTGCTGCATTTAAAGTAGTTTCGCTTTGACTTTTTCCAAAACCTGTGTTTGCACAACGAAAATAAATTATAAAAATTCGAATTTTATTTCAAATAACTCCAACAGGATACATTTCGTATATGAACATGTTGTGATCACACTAGATTTTTTTGAAAAATATCAGCTTTGTGGTTTTTGATAGAATTGATAATATGTGATACAAAGTAGAAAATAATGGACGTAGGTTGACACATTTATGTCTATAAAACATTGAATTTTATTTCAAATAACTCCAACAGGATACATTTCGTATATGAACATGTTGTGATCACACTAGATTTTTTTGAAAAATATCAGCTTTGTGGTTTTTGATAGAATTGATAATATGTGATACAAAGTAGAAAATAATGGACGTAGGTTGACACATTTATGTCTATAAAACATTGAATTTTATTTCAAATAACTCCAACAGGATACATTTCGTATATGAACATGTTGTGATCACACTAGATTTTTTTGAAAAATATCAGCTATGTGGTTTTTGATAGAATTGATAATATGTGATACAAAGTCTTTATTGTGTTCTTCTTCTAGTGGTGGCTAGTACTGTAGTAAATAGCTTGAGGAACACTACTGCCACCATGTGGTAAGACGAGTAGGATTCTGGACCCCGCCCACAGAAGGGGTACAAAAAAGCTGTGGAAACAGAACATAGATGTGACCCGACCCGAACTGAGCCGACCTGAGCCGATCCAACCCGAGCCGAGCCGAGCGGTGGAAAAGAGGCATAAGTGTCTGGCTCCATCTTGTGTTGTGTCTCTATCCTGCTCCCTTGTGTCTCCTAACCTCTATTCTCCACACCTGTGAAGCTCACACGTGCTGTGTGTTAGATCTCGTTA
Source organism: Garcialebias charrua (assembly GCA_038048925.1). Lineage (NCBI taxonomy): Eukaryota > Metazoa > Chordata > Actinopteri > Cyprinodontiformes > Rivulidae > Garcialebias > Garcialebias charrua. The sequence goes on along the minus strand of JBBPBX010085782.1, from coordinate 4,271 downwards.
GTGTCTGTATTTAATAAGCCTGTGCGTTTGTCCTACTCCCTGTCCTGGCATTGTTGTCTCTACCATGCTGATCACCTCCCTGTGTTCCCTAGTGATGGTGCGATGAATCTTCATGAAGCACTGAGACTTTAGTGATGGTGCGATGAATCTTCATGAAGCACTGAGGCTTTAGTGATGGTGCGATGAATCTTCATGAAGCACTGAGACTTTAGTGATGGTGCGATGAATCTTCATGAAGCACTGAGGCTTTCCATTAAATAGCTTAACTCATAATCCGATGCGCCATGGTGCTTCATTTGCTCTACTGCGTCATCAAGTGGACTATAAATGTAAAACTGGTAGAAGGATTCTAATAACATAACTGGTTAGCGAACTTTGAGTTGAATAAAGAAAAAAGATATCATGTTTGTGAGGACCTCAAATAAAGTCTAAATTTGATCTGCAAATGATCTTAATCTGTCTTTATGATGATGGTGATGATGGATTTTTCTGTCTGCCTCTTATATTTCAAACCATGGCGCATACAAACGAACCAGTTCCTGAATCGGTCGCGTGGTACGGCCCGCTAGCAAGGCCTCGAACGTCACTACATGCTTCATCGATGCCTCGATACACGCTCCATATAAATCCTCCTGAATTACTCGACACGCGCTTCGAAGCCTCGACACAGAAGGACACATCACTACCTGGAGAACTTCTCTTGGATATTATATGCGAGTGTTTCTTCCTTGTCAGACTTTTTGTTTTTGTAAATAAGTTTTTTCTGTAATTATACTCGTGAGTCCTCGACTGCCTTCCTGCACCATTGGGTTCATACGGTGGCAAGGTGTAAATGAACAACATTTTTAAAAAAAAAACGGAATTACATATGAAAAAACACAACAAAAATGCAACAACCTTTGAAAAAACATGATTACAGGTAGTCCCCGAATTACGAGCGCTCTGATCTGCGAGGTTCCAGACTTACGAGCTGCGAATTTTTGGAAAAAACGAAAAAAATACTGAGTTTTCATGTGTTTTTTCACTACAGTTAGTTAGTTAAGCATATAAACACACGTTTCCGATCATTTTTATGCACTCAAAAGTAGTTTTTAGATGAAAATAGAGTGTTTTTAGTCGCGCTAGCGAAAACCGTTCCAATTTACGAGCGGATTTCCGGATTTACGAGAGAAATGGCGGCCGTTCCAAATTACGAGATTTCCGGTTTACGAGCGCCTCGTTGTAACGGATCTCGCTCGTAAATCGGGGAATACCTGTACATTAAACCAAAGCGGAAGTGGCCGGAATCACATTAGAAAAAACAGAATTACATTAGAAAAAACAGAATCACATTAGAAAAAACAGAATCACATTAGAAGAAACAGAATCACATTTGAAAAAACAGACTCACATTAGAAAAAACAGAATTACATTAGAATAAACAGAATCACATTAGAAAAAACAGAATTACATTAGAAAAACAGAATCACATTTGAAAAAACAGACTCACATTAGAAAAAACAGAATTACATTAGAAAAAACAGAATCACATTTGAAAAAACAGTATCACATTAGAAAAAACAGAATTACATTAGAAAAAACAGAATCACATTTGAAAAAACAGACTCACATTAGAAAAAACAGAATTACATTAGAAAAAACAGAATTACATTAGAAAAACAGAATCACATTTGAAAAAACAGACTCACATTAGAAAAAACAGACTCACATTAGAAAAAACAGAATTACATTAGAAAAAACAGAATCACATTTGAAAAAACACAATCACATTAGAAAAAACAGAATCACATTAGAAAAAACAGAATCACATTTGAAAAACAGACTCACATTAGAAAAAACAGAATTACATTAGAAAAAACAGAATCACATTTGAAAAAACAAAATCACATTTGAAAAAACAGAATCACATTAGAAAAAACAGAATTACATTAGAAAAACAGAATCACATTTGAAAAAACAGATTCACATTAGAAAAAACAGAATTACATTAGAAAAAACAGAATCACATTTGAAAAAACAGAATCACATTAGAAAAAACAGAATTACATTAGAAAAAACAGAATCACATTTGAAAAAACAGACTCACATTAGAAAAAACAGAATCACATTTGAAAAAACAGGCTCACATTAGAAAAAACAGAATTACATTAGAAAAAACAGAATCACATTAGAAAAAACAGAATCACATTAGAAAAAACAGAATCACATTTGAAAAAACAGAATCACATTAGAAAAAACTGAATTACATTAAGCCAAAGCGGAAGTGGCCGGAATCACATTAGAAAAAACAGAATAACATTAGAAAAAACAGAATCACATTAGAAAAAACAGAATCACATTTGAAAAAACAGAATCACATTTGAAAAAAACAGAATCACATTAGAAAAAACAGAATCACATTAGACAAAACAGAATCACATTAGAAAAAAATCATAATTACATTAGAAAAAAAACACAATGACATTTGAAAAACGGAATTACATTAAGCCAAACAGGAAGTTTTATTTTATTTATTTATTTATTAACAGCATAAAACCGAACAACGGAACAATATAGTACACACACAATGGAGATATGTGTACTGTATATTCTAAAAAAGTTAGGTCCTCTGGATGCTCAAACAACAACAATAAATAAATAAAATCGTAGAAACGTTGGTTTTATGCTGTTAATAAAGTAAATAAATAAAAATACATCTTGTTTGGCTTGATGTAATTCTGTTTTTTCAAATGTGATTCCGTTTTTTCTAATGTGATTCTGTTTTTTCTAATGTGATTCCGGCCACTTCTGCTTTGGCTTACTGTAATTTTGTTTTTTCTAATGTTGTGTTTTTGTTGTGTTTTTTCAAATGTAATTCCGTTTTTTCAAAATTTGTTCATTTACACCTTAGGGCCACCGTAGGTTCAACCTCCAAATCACCACCTTGTGACAGTCAGCCCAGTTCATGGCTGATTGAACTTCTACAACTCACACAAGTTTGTAGATAGAGCTAAAATTTGGTGTGGTAGTATCTGAGTCTTTCTCAAAACATAGTGTCAACAGATTAAGCCAGATCTTTGTTTAAAACATTGCCATTAATTACTGGAACCTGTTCTGTTTGTCTGTTGGCAAAATAGGCAGAGTTCTATGACATTTTCAAAACGTAGTCTTTGAATGTACATCTATGACTCACACTATTATCTATGACTCGTTACCTTTTGGAGCCAACACAATTCAAGGTGGCCACCACACCCATGTGATCTCAGATAACACAAATAATAATAATAATTTATTAAAATGAACGGATACTGAGATATAAGTTGGTGTGGTGGTAGCTGAGAGTCATTCAAAACACATCTGTGCTAATCATTGCACAGTATGTTTGTGTAAAACTTTTTAATTTAATAAATGGTAAATGGTAAATGGAGCTTATTTATATAGCACTTTCTAGCCCCCTGTGAGGAGCCCCAAAGCGCTTTACAATACCAACTTGTGTGAGTTGTAGAAGTTCAATAAGAGTCGACCCTGTCAGTTTTTTAGCAAAATATCGCATGAAAACTGGGTGGAGTTTAATGAAGCACTTGCCGATGAATCATTTGATGTTCATCTACAACTCATGAGATGGTCTGAGTTTGAAACGGTGGTATGAAAGATAATGAGTGATGAGCATTCTTTCAAGATTTACCCAGTCTTTCTCTAATAAATGCTTTTTTCTTTGCTTTAGCTTCTGATGGGGACTACTGGCGTCTGCTGAACCCTGGTGAATACAAGGTTGTAGTTTGGGCCGAAGGTTACTTTCCAGCCATGCGTCGCTGCCATGTCGGCATGGAACCACATCCTACAATCTGTGACTTTACCCTCACCAAAACGCCGCTCCAGAGACTGAAGGAGATTCGAGCCAGAGGAGGGAAGATCCCACGGGACCTTCAGCTGCGGCTGCGTGCTCTCAGACTCCGTAAGCTCCGCGCCAGCACCAAAGCCATTAACCGCCGCAGGGAGAGTCAGCGACAACAGACGAGAAGAGCTCTCCCCTCCTGAGAGGAGCTGCGAGCGCCTGGAAATGACGTGGAGTACAGTTTGAAGATGTCAAACGTTGCTCTGGGAAAAAGTGACATATCTTAAAAACATCAGCTGAGCCAAAATGACAGAAGAAAATACAGAATCTATGTAAAACTTTACGTTTTAAGAAAACTTTTGTATTGAACTTTTAAAGGCACTACAGTACTTCACTGACTAATCCAGTTTATGTATTTCTTATTTTGTATATTGATCAGCTGGTCTGATAGGTCACA
>JBBPBX010085781.1:0-15024 GCA_038048925.1 Garcialebias charrua | reverse complement strand
CTATTTCTCTCCTACATTTTTTTTTCTTTTTTCTGTTGTTTGTTGTTTAAGGAAATTCTACCATTGCTGTTCATCATTCTTTAGTTTGTAGCAGGTCGCTTTTGTAAATGAGCCCTCGAGGCTCAATGAGATTTACCTGACTAAATAAAGGTTGAATGAATGAAAAAGTAGAGGAACTGGCCACCACATAGATCTGTGACGTCTATTTCACTGGGATTTCCTAACAGGGAACTGGCATCTTTTGGTAGCCGGTGTCCATGGATGGCTGGGTTAGGTTTGGAGACAACTCACCACTGAAGGCGACTTGGATCGTGTTTTTCCAAATCTGTGGAAAAGAGCAAGGAGAGGAATGTGAAATCTCAACCTTATTTTAAAAGTTTGTGGATGGAAAGTATGTCAATATACCACATTCACCAACAGAGACATTGAACATTCTTGTTTAGACAAATACCCATGAAGCAGGTGTGTTTGGGGCCTCTGCACATTCTCCATCAGCAGTAGATTAATACCCCTCTGCTTAGTTCATGTAACATTAACATTTATCTTTGTGTGACCACAGCCAATGCTGACAGATATAAGAGGGGGAAATGTTTTTTTTAAGCACATTATTAAAAAAAGTCATTAATGATGGGCAGTACATGTATAGGGGATAATTAAGTTTTATAGTTTAATGTTAAACATATTTCTGAGACATTTTAGGCTTAGTGGCTGAAGAGTTATGACACTGTTTTATACACCGTTTACTGATTTTATATGCTCAGGAAATGTTACTGTTTAGTTAGCTTAGGAGCCCATTTTTCATATAATCATAACTTAATCAAGTAGTTTCTCTTCATCCAGTGCAGGTAACATAGTTACTGCCGCTGGTCCACAGACAACAATACATTGTGCTCGATAACCAGAACACATCACACATAATATATATACTATTATGATAGACTACATTATTACTTAAAGGCTAATACACTTAGAGTTCACATCTAGAAAACCGTTTTACTGATTTAAGACTCTGCTCGCACATCCATCTACAGAGATAACGCACACCAGAACACCATATCTTAGTCAGAAGAGAGGCCACTGTATGCATATAAATGTATTTTATGTCTGTACGCTGATTAATCATTATGCCTGTCATAATAAATTCTTTTTTATACAAATACTCTCTCTCTCTCTCCTTTTGAGCACCTCTCTAAGAGTTTAGGACTCTTCATGGCCTAACAGAGCAGACAAAAACATTAAACTCCAGCTCTTTTTTTTCCAACCACCTCATTTAGCATACCATCACAACAGTCCAGTGTTAGCGCGGGTTAGCTAGCTAGCTAGCCCGCGCTAACACTGCTAGCCCACTACATGCGTTCGCTCCTGTCCGACCTCCGCAGCAAATACGCACTCATTTAATCAATGAGACTGTTATACTGGCTCCGCACGGCTACTGTGTAGCTAGCTCGGACGGTAGCTTGCAGTCCGAGCTAGCTATCTCGAAAAAATCGGCTCGAAATGTACAGCTCGAAAATATCGGCACAGCTAGTAAGCCGTTGGTAAATTCTGCTGTTGACTGTACGCCCCAAAATAATCGTTCAAAGTTTGTCACGGGTTTATTAACTAATGTGATTTACAAAACTTTACTTACTGTTGTGCTGAGCCCGCGCAAAGAAGATTACGAATTACTTCACGCATGCGCACACCGTTCTTCTTCTTCTTCTTCTTCTTCTTCTTCTTCTTCTTCTTCATGGGGTTTAATGGCGGTTGGCAAAACACTTTAGGTGTGCATTACCGCCACCACTGGTATGGAGTGTGGTTCTTCATGGGATAATTCTATGTGTACGCCTGATTAAACTATATGTATTTCAAATTCTATTAAACAACTTTGTTTTCTTAAAATATCTAATTATAATTTGGATATGTTTACTCTCTAAGTTATGTTGTAGTGCAGCTATTATGTTAAACTTTTCTTTTATCTCTTCAAATTCTCTCTTCATATATTCACGGTCTTGATCATAGTTTTGACATTCCTGTAGAACATGTTGCAATGTTTCATCTTGTCCACAGTGCTCACATTTGCCTGTATTGTGTTTCTTTATTTGAAATAATGAATAATTAAGTCCTGTGTGTTCAAATCTTAGTCTTGTTATTAATCTTTCCTCTTTTCTGCTCCTTCTTCCAGTTCGTGTTTCACCTACATGTACTGTCATTTTGATCCCATAAAACCATCTTCCTTTACTTTCTTCATCCCATCTTTTCTGCCATTCTTTCTTCAGTCTTTGTTTAATGATACTTTTTGCCTCTGATTTACTTGTTTTTACTGTGAAGTTGATCTGAGTTTGAGTTGCCTTCTTTGCCATATCTGCTGTCTCATTTCCTTTTATCCCAATGTGTGCTGGTACCCATAAAAATGTTATTGTTAATCCCATTCTTTGTGTACTAAATAACTAATAACTAAGGAGTGCCAGTGCCAAGGAGTGCGAAGGAGTGCCAAGGTGTGGGAAGGTGTGGGAAGATGTGGGAAGGAGTGCGAAGGAGTGCAAAGGTGTGGGAAGGTGTGGGAAGGAGTGCGAAGGATCCCTTTTTTACTATATTTTTTCCCCTTGTCCCAAACGTAGAAAAATATGTTTATAGTAAATGGAGCTTATTTATGTAGCGTTTTCCAGCCCCCTATGAGGGGCCCCAAAGCTCTTTACAATACCAACCATCCACCCATTCATACACACATTCATACACCGGTAGCGGCAGACCCATGCAAGGCGCCATCCAGTCCTACCGGGAGCAACTCGGGGTTAAGTGTCTTGCCCGGGGACACAACGACACATGGGGAACCAGGATTCGAACCTCCAACCTTCCGATTGGGGACGACTGCCATTACCACTACGCCACGGCCGCCCCACGGCCGCTTAATCTGTCCTAACCACATTTATTTTATTAAACTCAATTATATGTTAAATTATATGTTAAAATAAATATGTGAAATGAACCTGCATTATTTGTCTATTTAATATAAACTGCACAGTACAGTAGGTATGTTTATGTAGTATTCAGCCTTGGAAAAAAATACAATGTAGAAAATGTTAATGAACTATTGGTTTAAAGAAATTGTATTAGGACAATGGAGTCTGTTCAAAGTTAAACAGAACCTGTATAAAAAATAGAATGATTAATACTTTGAGTGGGCATGCTGATCAAAGAAACAGATTTGTCTAAATTCAAGTTAGTTTGTTATCTTGAAACAAGATTTTTCACATTTTACAAACCTCACGACAACTGCAAATGTTAATGAAATGTCAAAAAAGCTTGTTTCGAATAAGAAATGACTCAAAACAAGATATTTTCAAGACTTTTTGCCTTATCAAGATTTTCAAGATGCATTGTCTCAAAACAAGTTGTTATGTCTTACTTAGAAATATGTTTTTGACTTATATTAAGTGTGATAAGAGGTTTTGACTTGAAATTAGAAAATTTGACTTGGTAAGATTTTACGTTTTTGCAGTGTACCATTCATGTGTACACCCAAGTATTTGTAGCTGGAGACCACTTCCACCACAGATCCACTTACGTTCAGTGGGTGTGGGCGTGTTTGTTCTTTCTGAAGTCCACAATCATCTCCTTTGTCTTCTTCACATTGATGTAATAATAATAATAATAATAATAATGAATTCAATTTATAACGCACTTTTCATTAGTGAAAATCTCAAAGTGCTACACACATTCATACACCGGTAGCGGCAGACTACCATGCAAGGTGCTTTCCAGTCCTACCGGGAGCAACTCGGGGTTAAGTGTCTTGCTCAAGGACACAACGATTGTGTGTGAAGGTTATTGTCATTGCACCAGCTCTCCAGATGTTCCACCTCCTGCCTTTCTTCTTGATCTTTTAACAGTAATCTCTCTATCAACATTCTGTTCATTCCAAAACATTTATTTTAATGTTTGTATGTTTTTTCTACAGGCTGATGAGCCCATAGCAGATTATGCTGCAATAGATGATGCCTATCAAGGTGAGTTGCATAACTTGATCTACTTCTGTTTATTCAGAATGTGCACGAGCGCATGCACACATGTGTGTCTGTTAGACCAATATCTCATAAACCAGTAAATTTATCTTAATTAAACTTTTTAAAAATAAATCATTTAATAAACATAAACAATCAAAAACCTTTGACATCAATGTGATTCAAGATGGCTTCTACAGCTAACTGATGTTAGCAACCACAGAAATGGCTCTAACACAATCAGTTTTACAGATCTAGAGCTAAACATTGGTGTAACATTAGCTGAGACTGACCCACAATCTTTAGAGTGCTAACATCACATCAGGTCTTTGCCTAAAAAGGTGTTTTTCATTAAATATTGGACCCAACCATGTTTATCTGTTAGCAAAATATTTTATGATCCACTGATCAGATTTGATTAAAACTTTAGGAAAGTAGCCTTTAACACATCTGCACCTGGTTAACTTTTGAAGTCAACTCTATTCAAAATTACCACAGCTGCTTATCAACTTTAGCCAACACAGAATTAGTTATAACCCGGTTAGTTTTACATATGTTGAGCTAAAGTTTGGTGTGTTATTAACCGAGAGCCATTCATAAAGATTTGACCAAAACAGCTGTCTCTCTTATCTAAACATAAGATGATCTTAGTCAAAAACTATCATGAAAGGTGTGCATTCCTTAAAGGAATAGCGGTCTTTAGTTTGTTTGTTGTCGTTGTACAGAAAACATGTACTGATGCAAACTGATGCATGCTCAATAATCCAGGTAGAAAAATCTAAAAAAGCTAAGTCTGGTCCTCTGGACATTCAAAAAACAAAACAAAGCAACAAAAAAAATGTAGAAACGTTTTGTCTTTCGTCCGAAAGACTTCCTCAGTCTGAGGTGCTGTATTCAGCTCAGTCTTATAAATAGCACCCTCTCACAGTGGATCAACCAGTTTGCTGCTGACAGCCGAAACCAGCTGCTCACATGATCAAGGAGGACCATCAGCCTAACGATTGATCATTAGCACCCTAATGGGTGTTTGCTATTCACAGATGGCTGAGTGATACTAGCAATAACAGCATTGTAAAGGGCCCAGTATAGCTCTGCGTTAATCAGAGCGCCGCGGCACAAGCCTTTGATCACGGGCGTGAACGCGCCAAGCTCAAATTTTACTACGCCTACGCGCGCACGTTGATAAACTGCCTCGCGTGTCAGCAAATGACCAAACAGCGACCTCAATTTGTCCTGTAGGTAAACGCTCCGCCCGGCTGCAGCTGCTGGAGCCTGCACTCCAGAGAGCTGCGCTTGCACGGAGTATAATATGAACTGCCGGCGCGCAGCACACGCGAGTCCAGCGGCGCTGGGCACAACGGACAGCTATACTGGAGGCTTAAGAGGGGGACAGTTGAACGGAGGCCTCCACCTCTGTTTAATGATGGACGGTTTCTTTTCACAAAGATGGCCTCCTTTACTCCTCTCTCAAACCATCGTTCCTCTCTATCAAGGATGTGAACATCTTCATCCCTGAAAGAGTGACCTCTGACCTGGAGATGAGTGTAGACCGCAGAGTCCTGACCTGATGATGTTGATCTTCTGTGCTGGGCCATCCTTTTGGGCAGTGCATTGTAAATGTATGTTATCTACAGAACTGACTGACAGCTGCTGCTGATTATGACCATAATTATTTTCATGCCTGTTGTCTTAAGATATTTTATTTTATAATGTGCAGGACTCGGGAAAAAGGTCGGCACAATGAAAACACACTCTCAGAACTGTGTACTTCAGTATGCTTTAATAAAAAGTTGCCACAGATACAATAAAACTCTGCAAAGCATAAACATGCTCAATAACAACACACACACACTGTTATTTGCTAGGATCGAGTATCAATTTAAACCCCGCCACGAATAACAGCAAGCCTCAAGCTTTTACACACACTCAAAAGGCATTGATGTAAAGGATCAAATCCCTCACCGTTGATACCAACGAGGAAGCCTCTTCGTTCGGCAGGAGATGTCATCAATGCAACAAACACCGGGCGTTGATCAAACCCACGGTAGACCTCAGAAATCCATCCGAGCGCCTCCTATTTTATACCTTTGAGTTGTGTGAATGTGTATGCGTGGTGCGTGTGCGTGCGTGTCTATAATGACTTCACTCTCATCTTAACACAAACATGTTTTTGTGTGAGTCGGTGCAAGGCACGGGTGAGGGATAACATTTGTTATTTTGACTAGATTGTTGCATCTTTTGCCAATAAAGACAAAGTTATATGTGAAAAAGAGTAGGGCCCGTACCTCTTCCACATACAGTAATCAGTGTCTTCAAAGCAAAAGCTGCCTGTAAAAAGTCAACCTGACACTAAGTATATGGTCAGTTTTAATGAATACACTTAAATTTGATAAAATAGTCAGTTTGCCAGCTGTGTTCTATCAACATCTTACAAAATTGGCTGTGAATATTTATTTGCCTAACTCCCTTTCAGAAGAACTGCAAGGCTTGAAGTATATGGTCAGTTTTAATGAATACACTTAAATTTGATAAAATAGTCAGTTTGCCAGCTGTGTTCTATCAACATCTTACAAAATTGGCTGTGAATATTTATTTGCCTAACTCCCTTTCAGAAGAACTGCAAGGCTTGAAGTGAGATGGGTGATATGCATTCATTCCATCAAAGACCAGTTCTTCGAAGAAGGACGGGCCCTTGAAGCAAAGCCACACAAAACCCCCCACTTCAAGGCTTTAATGCTTGACACTAAACTAAAATGTTTTTTCTCACAAGTGTTGCATTAAGCATTAATTCTTAACATAAAAATTGATAAACATTTAGTCAGAAAAACATTAATACTTCTTAAACTCTTCACCTGTGATGCTGGTAAGCAGCATTACATCAGTTATGTGGAAGGGACATGTCCCCCTCGCATTTAAAAAATATTTTTTAAGTCACAGAACTGGATAAGTTGTTTGGGATTTGGAGCAGACGAAGTTAGACTTAAAATTTGCTGCCAGAGGGGAAGAGGAATTATCAATGTGGATATTTAAATCGAATGAGGGAAAACTGGAGCGTGAGATTGATAGGCGGATAGGTGCAGCGTCGGCAGTGAAGCGGGCGCTGTACCTGGTCTGTCGTGGTGAAGAGAGAGCTGAGTCAAAAGGCAAAGCTCTCAATTTACCGATCGATCTACATTCCCACCCTCGTCTAATTGTCATGAGCTTTGGTTCGTGACCGAAAGAACAAGATCTCGGATACAAGCCACTTTTTGCTACTTGTCCCAACTTTTGGGGGATTTGTTGACACTGTGAAATTTTGAATCAACATATTTTTCCTTTAAAATGTTACATTTACTCAGATTAAACTTTTGATCTGTCATCTATGTTCTATTACGAATAAAATATTGACATTTGCCATCTCCACATCATTGCATTCAGTTTTTATTCACAATTTGTTTAATGTCCCAACTTTTTTGGAATCTGGTTTGTATCTGAGGAGCAGACTGCTTTGAGTTTAACTCATCACAGAACTTTCATTAGCAGGACTTGGGTTCTGGACACGCCTCCAGAATCAGTCCTAAAGTGCAGGTGCAAATCCAGGCTGAGCTGAGCCATGCTGAGCACGGCTGTGCAGGGCTGAGCAGATTTGGGGCTGATTAGGAGCAGTTTAAATTGAGCATAAATCATCACCACAAGATTCCTTAAAAAGGTCCCAGTCCGTACACCTAAAACATTCCTGCAGAGAGAGAACTGAGTCCTCTGTCCAGACTTTTATGTCCTTGTAAGATGTGATTAGTATATCTACGGTCAGTTTTACTGAGCCGTACTGTACACTAAAATGTAGGAATGAGCAGGTGTTTACCTGTCAACCTTAGCATCAATTATATCACGAGTTCTCTTCTTTTTCTTGGATTAAACGATAAATCTGTGATCAGATGATGTGATGTAAAAGGCATGAAACGTTAATTTGTGTTAGACTCAGCAGGAGATGAATCTTTTATTAACAAATCGTAAATTTAACATACCGGTAATAACCTATGTACAACTTGAGTGATCGATCAGTTTCCTATAAATTTACTTCAGCAGATGAAATCACGCATCCGTAACTTCTAGGTACAACAGAAACAAGTAAATAAGATGACATATTACTTAAATCTGAAGGTTCTTTAGCTTAAAGTTCTGGCGAAGATAAGGTAAAAGTTTAGGAGGAGGATTAAAATTGAAGAGAAGATGGAGAGGTGTATTATCTTGAAGTATTAACGACCAGACACGGCACACTCTTTGAGGGGCGTCCGCTGGACTTCAGGTCCGCTAGTGAACATAGACTTTTTTACATTTGCGCAGATTCTCGGTCTGAAGCTTCGGTAAAGTAGGGCCAACCTTAAACGTGCACAGATCGTCCATCCGGCTACGTTTTTCAGGCAACGTGTTCGCTTTACAGCGTCTCCTGAGGTCCGCTTTGTCCGACTCAAGGTAGCGGCACTGTTCCGGTTTGGTTCTTCAAGATAAAGATTTCTGAAAGGAGATTCATTCACAGCTTGGAGCCGTGACACTCGGTTCGGGTTTCACAGCAGCTTGCTGTAACCCTTTGCTGATAGGACGGGATCTTTGGCTCATGACTCGCGTCCACAGCAGAAAGAGAAAGTCGGTGCATCTCAAACTTCCTCCAGCACTGGAAGTTCCAGGAAGCTTAGAACTTTTAACAGGATCTGACGTCAGAGTTTTTCTCCTTCCCGATTGGTCAGTTCAACCAGTGGGAGGGGATTAGAGTCAAGTCAAAGAGTTCATTTTAAATCCGAACGAGTGAAGGATTGTTTTAAGAACAGAGAAGCAGATTGTTTAAGAGAAAGACAGAATTGAGACGCCAGAGAAATGAATATCTGGTTAAACTGTTTTTCTCATTTCTAAACAAAACTGAAAGTTCAGTCTGACACACACTTTGAACTTTGTCATAGTTCTTTGACTAAGACATATTGAAAAAATATACCAGCATAGTACTGATCATTTACATATTAAGAAATACACCAGCATATTAAAGAGTGACAACTCATGCAAATAACAAATGATCATAAAATGACAAAAGTTATTCTGTTGATTATATCTGATTATATCTGAATTAGAACAAAGTAAACGAATAAGAGAGTCTCTTGTGATAAAATCAGTGTTCTGTGTTTCACTGAGAGATTCAGTGAAAAGTGTTTTAATACAGTTTCCAGAGAGACGAAGGTGTATCATTACATCCTTGATCTCAGTTTTTTCTCTCTTCAGAACAGTTTTGTAAATGGGCAGCAGGTGTAGGCAGTTGTGGTCAGCAGATCCCAATGGAGGGAGCTGGACAGCTTTAAAAGCATCTTTCACTGAGCCGTAGCATAAATCCAGTGTCTTATCAGCATCCCAATGGAGGGAGCTGGACAGCTTTAAAAGCATCTTTCACTGAGCCGTAGCATAAATCCAGTGTCTTATCACATCTTGTTGTGCAGGAAACGTACTGATAAAAAATTCTCAAATTTTTTAAAAAGAGAAACGTGATTAAAATCACCTAAAACAAAGTTTGGTGCGTCAGGTGAGATGGACTGCTGCTTCTGCACAATATCAAAACTTGTGTTGGAGGCAGAGGTAGGGGTCTGCCTTTGGATGAATGTACACAATTGTGATAAAGACTTGGGAGAACTCACGGGGTAGATACAAGGGCCGTAGAGACACTAATAAAAGTTCAACTTGAGGCGTGCAAATACGCTCTCTAATTGTCACAGAAGTACAGTAGCATCTGTTAACATACACACAGACGACTCCTCCCTGAGTTTTCCCCATAACCTATGCTTGTCGTTCCAGTCGAAGTGGAGCCCCAAAGCCGTCTATGGACAGATCCGAGTCCAAGTCCCGCTCTGTGAGCCACATTTCACTGAGAGCCATAACGCAGCAGTCTTTAAAATACTTTTTGTAGCGGAAACAGCCTTGAAGTTCATCAAGTTTATTCCTGAGAGACCGTACATTTTCCAAGATGAGAGGACGAGGGATCCGCTCAACGTGTTGTCTCCTCAGCCGAAGTCTGAGCCACCCTCGTCTTCCCCACTTTCTTTTACTCACACCGTTTTTAAACCTTATTCTGTTAAAATTTCTCAGAATGAGATCCGGCGATATTTGTGGGTTGAGGTCTGACACTTGAGCTAAGGTGGCAACATTTAACTGTAAAAGTGTGTCTCTTGAGTACTGGATCTTGACCTCACGAACAATACTCGTAGATTCGCCGGCACACAGGTGATTCACCAGCTGGTATACCAGGAACCACAGCCCAAAACTGGCTGTAATCACCATACCCATCACTGCACTCTGTATTCACTGGGTTATTGGTCATCATTAACTTCACGCAGACTCTTCCACTGGTACATTTTCATCTTAAATCACTTCTTGGTCTGCTGCCTTTATACATCTCCTCCTACATGTCTCTGTGTGCTCTCTCAGGACATCATTACCTGCAGTGTCCCCTCAGTGAGGACTGAACTAGACAAAAGGACCTTCTCCTACTCTCATCTGTTTCCTGGAATATCTTTGCAAAAATATCTGAAGCTCTCGACCCTGACCTTTCTAAGTGGCTTCAAACATCTGTTAAAACCAATGCAGACATGCTCCTGTTTTTCGTTTTCTACACCGCCTTATAATCTAGCTGTTTTTTATTATTATTTTTAATTTTTTTACATTTCCTTTTGATTGCCCTTTTGGTTGCCGTTTTATTTTAACTTGTTTTTTTTTTTTTATTGTACGCATCTTTTATTATTGTTTATTGGGTTAGGGTTAGAAATTATAGCAAAGGTGTGTCTCTAACTTTTCCTTAATGGCGGCTGTGGCTGAGTGGTTAGAGCAGTCGTTCTCCAATGCAAGAGTTGGGGGTTTGAATCCACCAACAGTCACATGGCGAAGTAGTCCTAGGCAAGAGATTGAACTCCTCAAAGCATCCGATGTGTGTCCCATCAGTGTATGAATGGGATAAAACACTGATTACAGGTAGTCTCTTTAGAATGATTTGTTCAGAGAGAGAGTCAGAGAGAGTCAGAGAGTCTTTATTGTCATTTGCACCGCATGTGGTACATGAGATGAAAACGAGATTATGTACACGAGGTCCCAGTTACATCCAACAACAAATGAAAGAGAAAAACAGTAATAAC
This sequence comes from Garcialebias charrua, assembly GCA_038048925.1. NCBI lineage: Eukaryota > Metazoa > Chordata > Actinopteri > Cyprinodontiformes > Rivulidae > Garcialebias > Garcialebias charrua. The sequence goes on along the minus strand of JBBPBX010085781.1, from coordinate 3,899 downwards.
ATCTAGAACTAACTAAGAAAAACATCAACTAGTAATACACTAAGCCTAATATAGTGGGAATAAACAGCAGCACGAACATGAGTTTGTATGAGCAGATGGTCACAGATGAACACAGCAACAAGAAAACATATCAGCATCAGCATGATGTGATATTTTGCAGTGTTTATTTTTTTTTATTTTTATTTATTCATGAGTCTAACAGCCTCAGGGTAGAAGCTGTTCCTCAGTCTAGTGGTTCTACACTTGATGCTCCTCAACCTCCGTCCTGAGGGGAGTGGGGCAAAGAGTGAGTGTGCTGGGTGAGTGAGGTCTTTCATGATGCAGGTGGCTCTTTTCCTGCATCTAGAGGTGTAAATGTCTGTGATGGTGGGGAGACTGACTCCAACAGACTTCTGTGCAGCCTTCACCACTCTCTGCAGAGCTTTCCTCTCTTCAACTGTGCAGCCTCCATGCCACACGTTGATGCTGGAGCACAGGATGCTCTCCACTGCACACCTGTAGAAGGAGGTGAGGACTGGGCTGCTCAGACCAGCTCGTCTCAGCCGTCTGAGGAAGTAGAGTCTCTGATGACCTTTCTTGATCAGGCTGGTGGTGTTGTTGCTCCAGCTGAGGTTATCATTCATGTGTACACCCAAGTATTTGTAGCTGGAGACCACTTCCACTGCAGACCCACCTATTTTCAGTGGGGCATGGGTGTGTTTGTTCCTTCTGAAGTCCACAATCATCTCCTTTGTCTTCTTCACATTCATGTGAAGATTATTCTCTTTGCACCAGCTCTCCAGGTGTTCCACCTCCTGTCTGTAGCTGGACTCATCATTGTTTGTGATGCATCCCACCACCGCTGTATCATCTGCAAACTTAACAATATGACAGCCTGGATGTGTGGCTGTACAATCATATGTGAGCAGAGTGAACAGAAGGGGGCTCAGCACACATCCTTGAGGAGAGCCAGTGCTGAGGGTTATGGTGGAGGAGGAGAAGTTGTGGATCTTCACGGACTGTGGTCTGTCTGTTAAGAAGTCTAGTATCCAGTTACAAATAGAGGGGCTTAGTCCAAGTGTAGATAGTTTGTCTATCAGAGTTTGGGGGATCATGGTGTTGAAGGCAGATGTGAAGTCCACAAAGAGCAGACGCACGTATGAGTCTTTCTGATCCAGGTGGGTGAGAGCAGTGTGGACCACGGAAGAAATGGCGTCCTCTGTTGATCGGTTCTCACGGTATGCGTATTGATGAGGGTCCTCATTGATGTTGACGGTTGCCTTGATGTGGGACATGACCAGTTTCTCAAAACATTTAGCGACTATCGGGGTGAGGGCCACCGGTCTATAGTCATTCAGACCAGTCACTGTGGAGCTCTTTGGGACTGGGATGATGGTCGCGGTCTTCAGGCAGGTGGGAACTGACTCCAGTGCAAGTGAGGTGGTGAAGATGTCAGCCAGCACCTCACAGAGCTGGTCCGCACATTCCTTCAGAACTTTCCCTGGGATGTTGTCTGGTCCGGTTGCTTTATGAGGATTAATCTTTCTGAGACTGCCTCTCACTTCTGCTGCGGACACCCTGAGATGCTCTTCATCTGGTGATGAGGTGAGTCTGGTGCTAGCAGGTCTGTTTGGATCATCAAAACGTGCATAAAACTTATTGAGGGCATCAGGCAGAGATGGGTCCCTGGGGCATTGTTTGTTTTTGCCTTTGTAATCTGTTATGCATTTAATACCCTTCCACATGCTCCGTGGGTCTTGTGAGGTGAACTGTCCCTCGATCCTCTGTGCATACGTGGCCTTGGCCTTCTTAATGCCATCCTTCAGTTCATTCCTGCTCTTTCTCAGTTCCACTTTATCTCCTGACTTGAATGCAGTGTCTCTGGCTGCTAGCAAGGCGTGAACTTCTTTATTTAACCAGGGTTTCCGGTTCGGGTAGGATTTCACATATTTTTTTATGGATACATTTTCAGAGCATGTACTGATGTAACCCAGGACTGAGGAAGCGTACAGTTCCATGTCCACTGAACTACCATCAGTGGCTGCTTCTCTGAAAACAGACCAGTTTGTCCTCTCAAAACAGTCTCTCAACATGGGGGAACTATCTTGAGGCCAGATTGTTATTTCTCTTTGTTCCGGCTTTGAGCGCCTGAGTGGAGGGAGTTCTCTTGGGGCCAGAATCAGAGAGTCGTGATCGGAAGATCCGAGCGCTGGGCGTGTCTTCGCCGTGTATGCCCCCTTTACATTTGTGAAGACTTGGTCGAGTGTTTTATCTCCTCTCGTAGCTGCGAAGACGTTCTTATTGAAGGCTGGGAGGGACACTTGGAGATCTACGTGATTGACGTCCCCGCAAACAATGAAAAGCCCCTCAGGATATTTACACTGCAGCGAGGTGAGTAAGTCATGAATTTCTCTCTGGGCGTCATTAGCATTAGCATCGGGTGCTATGTAAATAACGCTGATTACGATCACTGAATAGTCACGTGGCATATAATGCGGCCTACATCTTATTGTGATCAACTCCACGGCAGCTGAACAAGCTCTTTTTATCACAGCACAGTTCGTGCACCAATCTTTGTGTACGTAAATACAAACACCGCCACCTCGCGTTTTCCCCGTAGTCTCGATGCACGATTCAATTACCTTTGTAGAGATTTAGTAGAGTGCTGAATGAATGGGTAAGTGAGGGCACAGATTGTAATGTAATGTGCTTTGAGTGTCTTTATAAGATAGAAAGGTGCTTTATAAGTACAGTTCATTTACCATTTACTTAATAAAAGGACTTTAACGGTCAAATCAGCTGCATTTCAAAAGCCGATTTGCAGCTGCAGTAGCGTGCATAGGGAGGACTCACTGTACATTTCTTCAAAATTTACCAAGATAACCACCTAAAAACTATTATTTGTTTGTTCGACATTATAGTAAAGGTGTGTCTCAACTGAACTTTTCCTTAATAAATGCACTTAAACGATCAAATCAGCTGCATTTCGCCTGGGCGGCACGGCGAAATGCAGCCGATTTGACGTTTGTTATTGGAGTTCTGGAGCAAGACAAAGGTGGCTTGGTATGGCAAGTCAAGTATCTCATTAATAGCCACTTTTACCTATTAATGAGAAACTTTGCTTGCTATATTACTCGAGCGCCCCTAACGGCTGAAAATGGTAGTGTTCTATATTTTCCACGTCAGAATGAATGAAATGATCAGATCTCAGCCAAAAATTGGTTTGTAAATATGGGGGAAAAAACATAAATATGTAAGTTGCTTCGCTGTATAAGTCACAAGGCCTGCTAATGTATGCAAAAAGGTGCGGGTTATACAGCCAAAAATACGGTACCCAGAAATCTTATTGAAGTAATGCAACCAGAAGTCAACTGGTACAGGTAAAATACGATAAATATTCATTAAATTAGTACCAATGGTTTTTATCGTTAAAGAGGAACTAAACCCAGGTTGAGACGGTAACTTCTCCCCCTAAGCAGATTCAAAATCACCCTCAAAATGGGCGTGTCGAGAGACAAGGAGGGGAGGAGGTAGTGTTGTGCTTTTGTCCACGCCTCCACCAGCAACAACCTAAAACAAATTAAACCTCTAGCCAACAACATACACCAAGCAACAACAAAGGATAAACATGTAGATGTATTTATCTATTCCACCCATTCCATCCAAAACCAAAGGCTCAAGAAAATGGGAAAAAAAAGAAGAAAAAAAAAACCGTTTGTCAGGAGTGAAATGTGGCACTTCCATATAAGGTATGAATGCTGCAGGACCTTCTCATCTCTGCAGGGGATTGGCTCTGCTTGAACCACTTCCGTGACATCAGAGTGAGAAAACATGTCACAGTGAGAATCCTAGACCAATAAGAAAATTAAGGTGCAATCCCTCTGTTCAACCCATAGGGGTTACCGTAAACACGTTTTTAG
>JBBPBX010085780.1:0-15024 GCA_038048925.1 Garcialebias charrua | reverse complement strand
AAAAAAATAAAAAAATAAAAAAAATACTTTAAAGGGGACCTCAGATGTATTTTTTAAATTTTTATGGTATTTCTGTGGGATATCCAGACCCTATTCCTTCAATTTAATGCACAAAATAATTATTAGATAATCAATTATACCCTTTTTAATTCTGCCATTTTTAACTTTCGTTTTGAACGACCGGTTTCTTGAAGTCCACGCCCTTCAACGATCTGTTCACGCCCTCTGTAACAGCCAGTATCTGTAATGTGTTGTTGTTTTAAAATTAGCTCTTTTTTTATTACTCATTTGACTTACTGTTAGTGTTAGCTTAAGATAACTTACCGAAACCCGTCTGAGCGCGCCGCAGTTTGCTGCTCCTTTTAGCATTAGACCACCCGAATCCGAAGCTAATGTTAGCTTGTTCCTCTTCCGGTTTTCGCCAGCTCCGCTCGTTGCACGCGATGAGATTTTGGGAGTTATCGCTGTTCCAGTGAAGACAACACAAAGTTCACCAAGTGTCTCCCGTAAATTAATCTGTAAGGAGAAGGTCCTCTTGCTGCGAGCCTGCTGCGAGGCTGCTGCAAGGCTGTACAGTTGAAGCTCCGCTCCATCGCGCCGGAAGAGGGTCCCGTCGAACCCGGTCCTTCCGCCTGTGGTCCGCTCGTTTAATTTTTGCCGGCTGCGCGTTGGCAGCGATCGCAAATACACTAAAAATTGAACTAAAACATAAAAATAACAATTATACTTTATTTATAAAGCCATTTAAAAAAACACAGCTGCAACAAAGTGCTGTACACATGAAATTAAGAACATATAAACAAAAGATGAGATGAAATCATGAAAAACAACAGTCATGTGTTTAATACAGAAGTGGGTTGAGCCTAACCAGGGGTTGCTAGGTGAGGGGCTGGACTCAGGTTTGATCTGATTGGCTGGCGGCTTGTGACGTCAATAAATGCAGGAAGTGTGAATCCTGGTGTATTTATCAAAAATAAATAAATCTACTTAGAGTAAATAAACCACTGGGTGCATTTTTTTGGCACAAGGACTGTTTTTTTATGAAGTAAATACCCAAAGTTTAGTAAAAAAACATTAAAAAGTGAATTTTGCATGTGTGGTCCCCTTTAAAAGCAGATACATGTGTGTGACAGTGTGAGCTCATTCCTTTATCTATGTTCAATCTTATTCCCTTTTTTCAAGATTCCCTTTTGAATTTGTTTTTTACCTTCCAGAAAATAATACAAAATAAACATTTTGAAAACACCTTCTCCAAAGACTGAACTAGAATGTTTTTAAAGTTTCTTCAAGCTTTAATCTTTTTGTTTGAGTTCTCTGTCTCTTGCTGCCTGTACATCAAACTGAGAAGATAATTTATTCAAAAGTAATTGACGTTCTTCTATCTAGAACCCCACTTGAACCAGAGTGAACAAAAGGACATGGGAAGCTCATTTTAAATTATTGTGCCAGATTCTTCTTTGAAATGCATTTGTAAGATTAAATAAAAACAGAATAGTGCATGATGACGGCAGACATAAACTGGAAGTAGCTCATTTGAATAAACTCCTGTTTTACTTTATGACAGAGAACAGTCGATGAGAGTTTGTCAAAAGGTCCTCAATGCCTTTCCACTCTGACAGTAAAAACTATTTATCTTTTTAACTACAGAATATTCCTTTCTCTCTTGAGGAAAATCAATCATGACGTTAGAACTTAAGTTATTATTGAGTTATTCTTACCATCTATTTTATAGTGTTTCCAATTATTCAGTTATGTTTTAATTGTATTGTGCATAATTTAGTTTATCCAATGTCCCTCCTGTGTTTTAGGCCACTGTTTCCCTCCATCCCTAGTTTCTTGACAACTTTCCACGCCATTCTACAAGTAGTAATCACTTTCCTTAGTTAAAATATATACTGTCCAGTTTCTTATAGTCCTCGTCAGGTTTTGCTGTGTATTTACACTACATGCATTACAGTCCTTGTTCAATACACAAACGTTCAATACAAAAACAAGTGGACTTTAACAGAAGACGTTTCGCTCTTCATCCGAGGAGCTTTTTCAATTGAAAGAATAGTGAGTGTGGGGTTCAGGTTATAAAGGCTGAGATAAGATGCACACATACATATGTAGATTGACAAATCACACCTCACACCTTAATTACATTCCTTGTTTTCTTGTTTCTAGTTTTTGTTTATTAGTTCATGCCTCCTCTTCCTTAATTTTCTGCCTGTGTTTGTATTTTTTTATGGTCTTCAAGATACCATTATGTCGGCGTGGATTTTAGAATGCAGATTTCTGGAAAACACTGTTGACACTGTACTTTGAGACATTTTGTGGGGGAGTTTTAGGTGCCTGGGGTGCAAAGTTCCTTTAAGCGCTATCCTGTCCCTGTACAAACAAGCAAAAGCTACATCCACAGTTTTGGAACAAAGTCAAACTTGTTCTCAGTGCAGATTGGACTCAGTCAGGGGTGCCCTCTGTCTCAAATTATGTATGATGTTTTTAGACAGGATTTTAAAGTGCAGTTTGTCTTTGGGCACAGTAATGGGTCTTTGCTCTTGTCTTTTATGATGAAGAAAATGTTGAGTTTAAAGGCAAAGCTGTCAACTTACTGGTTCATCTGTGTTCCAGCCCTCACCTAAGGTTGTGAGATATGGAGCATAACCAAAGAACAAGATCTTGGAAGAGGCTGAAAGGAGCTTGCTCTGTATAGACTCAGGCATAGAGCTAGGATGAGGAGCTCCATCATCAAGCAGGAGAACTGTTGCTCCTCCATATTAGGAGTTAGCTGAGGTCGTTTGAGCATCTCATTCGGATGCCTCCTGGGTGCCGCTCTCTGGAGGTTTTTTGGAGACGTCCCACTGAGAGGAGAAGCTGAGGCAGACCCTCAGCGTGCTGGAGGATTGATATACTGTATTCTCTCTAGCCTAGGAACGCCTTGGTGTCCCCAAGGAGGAGCTGGAAAGTGTCTCTGGGAAGAGGGATGTCTTCAGTCTTGGGACCGTTATTTTTACAGTTTTGAATTTTAAATGCAAAACTCGTATCTTGTTAAGGATCAAGGAGTAAAGGAGGCCATCTTTGTGAGAGAAAAAAAACCGTCCATCATTAAACAGGGGTGGAGGCCTCCGGGTTCAAATGTCCCACTTATACTGTACAACGCTGTTATTGCTAGTATCACTCAGCCCTCTGTGAATAGCAAACAACCATCAGGGTGCTAACGATCCATCGTTAGGCTGATGGTCCTCCTTGATCATGTGAGCAGCTGGTTTCAGGCTGTCATCAGCCAACTGGTGTGTAACACTGTGAGAGGGTGCTATTTATAAGACTGAGCTGAATACAGCAGCTCAGACTGAGGAAGTCTTTCGGACGAAAGACGAAACGTTTCTACAATTTTTTTTGCTTTGTTTTGTTTTGTTTTTTGAATGTCCAGAGGACCAGACTTAGCTTTTTTAGATTTTTCTACCTGGATTATTGAGCATGCATCAGGGTACATATCTTGTTGGTTCAGAGCCTTCTTTATCTGTATGGTATCTTTCTGTAGCTCTGAAACAAGAAACTATTTTCCCAGTTTACAGAAAACAATTTTACAAAGTGGTCTGCCTGGTGTTGTATTCACTGATTAGCTGGTATGGAGCTGCACTCTTCGAATAATGATTATTATTATGTATCAGTGTGTGTCTTCAAGCCACAGTATCTCTTGCTGATATCAGAGATAGGATAAGTAAGCCAGTGTTCCCGTGGATCACAGCACTTACGTAACAACCCCCCTCATTCCTCATATGTATATATGCATCTTCACGCTTGTGACGGAATAGGCGGGTATTAGTGCTGGAGCCAGGGGACGTTTTCTTGAGTGTCAAGACTCACTTTGAAGATTAAGAGAGAAGAAATCATCTCTGTGTGATGCACGTACAAGAACAGAGCTCCCACAGTGAGATCACAAGAGATGAACTCAGGACTCTCTGTGTTGAATATTTCATTTTGTCTCATTTAAATTTCAAAATTAGCTCCTCTTAAAGAAGTATCCTCCCAAGTTTCACAAAATCAGTTTGCAGTTATAGCTAATTGGTTCTCACCTCACATCAACATCATACTGCCTTCAATGTTTTGTAAATTATTCAACCACAACAAAAGTTGAGGATGCTGATTTGATTATATTTCTCCAACTCCAACTCCAATATGCTGTGCGTGTGTGCGTGCGTCTGCGTGTGTGTGTTCATACATGCTGAGGAGAGAAATTAAGGAGGAAAACAAAACCTAACAGTATCAACGTGCGTTAAAATAATGTTTTTTCTTTCTTCTTTGTTCTACAAACCCCTGAATAATTTAGATTGCACCTCCCTCTCCTCTATAATGGCGATGGGTAAATTCTTCAGCAGCTCGTTGTTACTTTTGATCATGTGGCATTACGGGCTTATTTTTCCACATCTTCTCTCACCTGCTGCTGTTCAGCATTGCATCAGCTGCACCAACATCTCCACCCCTCTCTGGACTGACATCATGTGCAGCTGGACCGCTGTGCTGGTCCATCTGGGCTACACAAACTGGGTTGAAGCTGGGCACAAGGTGAACAAATCCTACCAGCTTGTGAGCGTCCAATGCCCTGCGGTTCTGTGCTCCTTGTGCCCCCTGATGTGCATGGTTCTGGAGCAGACCATCCATTCTGGACATTTTGGCTGGTCAAACCATGCCAGTGCATCTGAACTTGTCTGTCCATGCCAACTTCTCTGCTACTGGATTCCAAATAACCACATCTTCATAAACGCATCTCATCATAACATGTTAATGAGAACCAAGAACCACAATGTAAACTCCAACAATTATGCTACTGTCACAAAGAACTCTCGGAAATGTCTGATTGTAATGCTTTTATTGCTGGCTGATATTCAACCCAATCCTGGTCCACTCACTTCATGTAGAACTCCATCAGATCTTAAAAAACATCTCCAGTTTACACATTGTGCATATTAATGCTCTTATCCGCCTTCCTAGAGCAGATATAGTGAGGATTTGAGCTTCTTCTACTGGTGCTGATATTGTTATTTCGGCGTCTTCGTTAACTAAATTGATTCTGGACAAACATGTTTCAATTAAAGGTTTCAATAATTACCGTTCAGATTGTCCTAGAAAAGGAGGAGGTTTAGCAATATCTGTTAGATCTAGCTTGGTAACACAACTGGTATTTACAAAATCAGCACCAAAACAATTAGAAATCTTGACACTAAGGGGCCACTGACACAGTGCTTATTTTGAGTGAATCCGTACCTTTCTCTCTGCGGTTCTGCTGATCATTTACACGACACCACTGGCCCCCCTCTTTTAATCCGGAGGTTTCTGAACCCACGTTCCAGAGTGGAGTTTTTCGCTGACCCCCATTTGATAACATAAACATCTCCCACTGAGGCTTTGTTTAAACCACATGTGCACACGTACGTGCAGACAGGCGGCATATTTCTATCAACGATGGCGGCGGACACACAATGCTTTCTGTACTACGACTGATGGAATATATTTAGATTCTCAAAGTTAATTTACACCTGAATCTAGATGCTGTGACCAACATCTGTGTTGGAAGAGACTCCAGTTTGATCCAGTTCTAATATTGCTGTTTATAGAACGAGGCAGGCGGATATTTCACGTGTCGCGCTGCACTATAACATACTAAATGTGCTAAATAATAACAGTTTAACAATAATAAACAGTATTAATATTAGCGTGGGAGATATATAAAGTTATTTGAGCTAAATGAAGCTATCTGGACTCGTTACATGATTTAAATGATGCGTAACATGCTGCCTGTTATTAAAGTTGAAAACGAAGACACCAGGTTTATTTTGTATTTATTTATTCAACACCACAAACTGTATGTCACACAAACACTGATAATTCAACTGAACACACCATTAAAAACATGTTAACCGAACTGTAACTACATTATTGAACTGGACTCTGTTCTCTGTTTTCATCCTGGATACTGGTCCCACGTCCGAACCGGTCTGCCTGGTGTAAGGACAGCTTCTCGACCTCGCAGGAAAAATTTAAAATAAAAACTTACCGTAGTTGCCTAAAAGTGTAAAGTCTGGTCCTCTGGACATTCAAAAAACAAAACAAAATTATTGCGACTCTCCCAAAATACGTAATTTTTCACCAGTCCTGATGCGTCCACAAAATTTGCTGAGTTTTGGGATTTGTAAAGGCCCCCAAAAGGCCAGTTCATTTGGTGGAATACATATCCCAAAACTCACCAAATTTGGCAGCTGCATCAGGTCTGGTGAAAATTTATGTATTTTGGGGGCGTGGCAAAAATTGCAACAGAAACAGCTCAAGAGCGCCACATAGAAATTTTCAAAATATGCTCCGCTTTAGCCTTAGTTTGTTGTAGAAGCATGACATTTGTTACACTTGTCCAATTCACCAAGATGCACAGAAAACCCTCTGGCACCAACGTTGTACGATAAATAGGAAGGTGGCCATTTTGGAATGCTCTCCATGTTTTTACACCTTTTTGTCAATTTAGAGCCTCCACATTTGAACGAACTCCTCCTAGGGATTTTGCTCAATCGGTTTGAAACTTGGCCATGTTTCTTCATAAGGCATGCAGGGACCAAAAGTTATCAAAACGGTTCATTTCGAAGCATGATGAAGGGGCAGGGCCAAACCTCAAAGTTGGACATCTTGCCATGAAAAATGAAACTCTAATAGCATCTACAAGAAAAATGCCCAATACATCAAACATTCAGTGGTTGATCCACATCCTGTCCCCTGCTAGACTAAATGGTCAAATCATGATATCACTTAAGCCACGCCCCCTGACAACAGGAAGTGTCAAGTTTTTTGTTGAACGGTCCCGATCTGACCCCTGTTATCTAATCTGCATTACAGTGTGACCAGTGACCCAAGACATGTTGGTGTAACTTGCTTTCCAACCCTTACTGTTTTGGGTGGAGCATGTGGGCGCGGCGACGTGGCGAAGTAAGATGTAATGCCGTCACCATACATTTGGTTCTAAAATCCACAGATTTGATCTGAGGAGTACCAAAATCAGTAAGATCAATCACTGCCCACCCCTTGAACAGGAATCCATGATAATTGTCCAATAACCTCCATAGCGCACCCTAAATTATTTTAAAACCTCAGCCTCCAGACAGTTTTTTGAACAATTATTCTGAAACTCGGTGAACATCTGTATCTTCTCAGGGCCTATGAAAAAGTCTCTTGGAGCCCTGGTCCAAAACCAACAGAAAGTCTGCCATTTTGGGTCAAAGTGTCATTTTCCTGCGTTTCTAATTACGGATTTTAACAAACTCCTCCTATGGATTTTGAAGGATTGCCTTCAATCTTGGTTAATATGCCCTTAACACATTGAGGAGTAAAAGTTATCAAAAGCTTGCATTTTCGTTGATGGAAAAGGGGCGTGGCTAGGCCTCAAATTTGTGTTTCACGCCGTAAATTTCAAAACGCTATAACTTTCACATTGGTAGACCAAAATGCACAAAAATTGGCATGAGTCATCCCTGTTGGATGCCAACGATCCTTTGTGGTCATGTTGTGACTTCATTGAAGCCCCGCCCCCTCAGAACAGGAAGTCACTTTTTTAACTTGGAATGCTCCCTCTCTGACACCCTTGAACTAATCAGGATGATCCTGTGTTAGAAGACGTACAATAAGTTGGTCTGACTTACTTTAAATTACAAACAGTTTTCGCTGGAGGATGTGGGCGTGGCTGGAGGATGTGTGCGTGGTGGCTTGACGATCTCAGATGTGACGCCGTTGCCATACGTTTTGTTCTAAATTCCACAGATTTGAACCGAGGTACACCAAAATCACTATTATCGATCATTATCCACCACTTCAACAGACATGTATGATATGTGGCCAATACCCTCCACAGCGCCCACTATATTATTACTACAGTTACAAAGTATATCTCACAGATACATCATCCAATATGGACGAGATTTAGTGTGCTTCATCACTGAACACTTCTACTCACATTGATTTTGTGGTTTAACATATGACTCCAGTATCTTTTTTTCTTCTTTCGGCTTCTCCCTTTGTCAGGGGTTGCCACAGCAAACTAGTCACACGAAGACTTGTCAATTGTTTTTATGGCAGCTGCCCTTCCTGACTCAACCACAGACCACCGAGCTACCACAGCCCTCTGTGAGGAGCAAAGAGCTGATATCTAGGGTTCCCGGGGGAGCAGATGGTGTACTTTGTAGGTTAAGGGCCTTAATCAAGGGCTAATGCCTCCTACCCACCGCACAACTGCAAACGCTCCTGCCGCCCCCTTTTGGCCGTTCGTCACGGTCCCACCTGTTTTAAGAAAGACGCGGCCGATGACACGCAGTGGGAGGAGCTTCTGTCTCCTTTTCCGGTCTGGGGTTTGTTTTCTTCCGGTCTCGGAAAAATGGCGGACGTAGCCCGAAGAGTAGCTTTGTTTTATTTAATCAACAAAGCAGTAGAACGCAGACGCCGTGCACAACGACGATTCTGGATTCACCCCACAATAATAATAATAATAATAATAATTGTCTAATCTTGTCATCTGCGTATGTTTCCCATACACAGACGAAATTCGTCTCTGCATTTAACCCAACCACCTACCAGGCGGTGCAGTGAGCAGCCATAGAAGGCGCTCGGGGAGCTGGAGAAATAGGTGTGCACTCATAGACACCCCAAGATGTGTAGTGGCCGGGACGCGAAGGCGTTATGAATTTGGTGAATTTCACCATCTGATCCAGGAGCTGCGCGCAGACGAGGAGCGCTTTCAGCAGTACTTCCGTCTCACGCGAGCCCAGTTTGACGACCTGCTGTCCCGCGTTGTAGGCCGCATCACCTACCAGGACACCAACTACAGGCGCGCAGTTTCAGCAGAAGAACGGTTGTCCATCTGTCTCAGGTTGGGATAATGTCAAACAACAATCATATAGATAAAATTCACCCGACAGGTGTTGCAGTATGGCACAGTATTTAGGTGACTCAGTACATGTATACATATGTATATGTACATACAGTATACACATTCCGAAATGCATTTATTACATCTGTAACTATATGTATGCATGTGTGTTTACATATACATATATATTAGCAACTATATACGTATATAGACTCATGTTTATATACATATATCATGACATATTTGGGTATACATGCATAAACATACAGAGATATACAAATATACTGTATAAATGTCTGCGCGTGTGTGTGTTTGTGTGTTAATATATATATCTATATATATATATATTTACATACATACATACATACATACACAAAGAAGCATGACTGAAAGTGTTAAATAGTTATGACTATATTGCTTTGTTTTGATTATGTTTTTTATTAATGCAGGTATCTAGCAACTGGGGACTCGTACAGGACCATCGCAGGGAGCTTCCGGGTGGGTGTTTCCACGGTTTCCAGGATCGTCCCGGATGTGGCTTCTGCTATCTGGGACTGCTTAGTGGATGAGTTCATGGCCGTGCCTGGAGAGGATGAGTGGAGGTCAATTTCAAAAGATTTTGAGGAGCGTTGGAACTTCCCTCAGTGCTGCGGTGCAGTGGATGGCAAGCACATCAGGGTGAAAGCACCCCCCAACTCAGGCTCCCTTTTTTTTAATTACAAGGGAACATACTCTATAGTTCTTCTCGCAGTGGTTGACGCGAAGTACAGGTTTCGCATCATCGATGTGGGGGGGTACGGCAGAACAAGTGACGGGGGGATCTTTGCCAACTCTGCTTTTGGCCAGGGTGTTGTTGGTGGCACATTAAACCTGCCCCCTGACCAGTGCCTTCCTAACGCAGACCACAGAGGGCCACAGCCCTATGTCTTTGTTGCAGATGAGGCATTTCCACTGCGCCGGAATATGATGCGGCCTTTTCCTGGACGCGGTGGCCTTACCAGGGATCAACGTGTGTTCAATTACAGAATGTCACGCGCCCGTCTTGTTGTCGAGGATGCATTTGGTATCTGGTCTACCCAGTGGAGAATGTTTCAGCGCGAGCTGAGCATACCTGTCGCAGTAGTGGAGCAATGTGTCAAGGCCACCTGTCTTCTCCACAATTTCATGCGGGCGAGTGGACACACACCGCTACCATGTGGACCTCATGAACAGCTTCAAGGTGTTCCGAGAATGGGAGCAAACTTTGGGTCCAGAGAAGCAACCAATACCAGAGATGCTTTTATGGCGTACTTTAACACAGAGGGAGCGGTGTCTTGGCAGCAGACTGAATAGTCTTGTCCTGTAGGTCAGGACTAACGTCTGTTTAGGAGCCACACACAAACCTAAGTAGCATGGACACAATTTAACATGCTTGTTTACATTGTACGTTATTATGTGCATGTTCTTTTTGCATAAAACGTTTTACCTCTGAAGTGCCTTGTTTATCTGAGAAGTCACACATGATATATGTTTGTAAATGCAGAAATGAGTGATTAAAAGCAACACCCCGATAACTCTCTTTTCCTTGGCTTGCTGCAATTATTTTAAGAAATGTATGTTTGTCTACATAACAATTTTCTGTACAGCTCACATTTGTCGTTCTAATTAAGTAAAATAACGTATAGTTACATTAAGTTGAATAAGAGTATGTCAAGCTGTTAAATGAAAGATAGTATCATTCCTAATAATGATAATTATTGATTATAATTGTGTGTTGTAGCTATTCAATGAAGTGTCCTTCACTCAAATCAGGATGGCATTTTTTCCATTGTTCCAATAAGAAATTTCTTCCAAAGGTCTCAATTAAAGCTGTATGGCTATGTGTCAACAGCCAACTGCAGTGATCACTCCCTGTTCATAATTCATTTGTTACTTCCTACATAATGTATGTGTTAATATTACATCAAAGCAATTTACAAATTCCAACATTCCTCTAATTTCAAAGTTCAAATTGCCGATCTGAAGAAGGAAAGAAACTTATATTTAGTATTTAAAGATTTAATAGAAAAAAAAATAAAGTAAAATAAAAAAGTACAGAAGCATAAATGGAAAGTGGAATATGTACCAAAAAATAACAAAGAAATTCATTTATGAAACACACATCACTTCACACGTCATCGTCGGTGCCGGTTGAGTCATGTGAGATGTTCTGAAGGTCTAACGTCACCTCCATGTTCTCTATTATCAACTGGTGGATTTTGAATTTTAAAATGTCCCTATTCCTTTCTGGCACCTTCATTATTAGGGGAACAAGAGATGCAAAGAAACTGTGCTCTGCTGTCGGTGGTGTTTGGGAAGACAAGATGTTGATCAGGCTCCTCTCAAAGTGGGTGGGTTGTGGAGTACTCATGGTTCGCTGTCTCTTCCGATGTGGTCGTGCTAGACAGAATACGAATAATTAGGTTTTTGATATGCAAGGATGTGCACGAGTACGCACACATAAAGTACCTGACTGTGTGAATTTCAATGCTTGAATACACACCGGATGTGACAGCAGATGAAGGTCCAGCTGATGGTCCTGCAGGTGAACGTGCCGCTGATGAAGTTCCACCCGCTGATGGTCCTGCAGGTGAAGGTGCCGCTGATGAAGGTCCAGCTGATGGTCCTGCAGGTGAAGGTGGCACAGATGAAGGTCCACGAGATGACGGTCCAACCTCCTCTGAAGACGTAGTGGAGGATAGTTCCACTGTTGATTCACACAAAGCAGAATCTGTGCATGTAATGACAATTTGTAAACAATTCAGTAATGAGAGTAGGGCAGAGATGACTCTATACTGACCACTTGCAGACAGCGGCGATTCATCATCCACAGCTGTTTCTTCAGAGGCAGCAGCATGCTCATCCTGCTCCTGCTGGTCCTCGCATGTCGTCTGCATGTTTCCGCATGTTTGTCGCGGTGTCACATAGGGTCTCAGGAAGGAGAGCACAGCCATGTATTTCCATTTCGGAGATGTCCTTCCTCCAGCGCCGCTCCTCTGAGTGTCCCTCTCCTTCCGTACTTCCTTTGCGTAGGTGTCGCGCAGCGACTTCCATCTTTTACGGCATACATCCTCTGTGGAAGAGCATTACAAATGTCTGTTAAACACACTACTTTTAGCACATATAGAGCTACTTTTCTGTTTTGTATATGTTAACTACTACTTCTACCACTACTGTATATAATTTGCTGCTTCGGACGGCTTTAACGTATTTTAATACATTACATGTCATGTTATGTTTTAATTTTGTTAGAGGTAATTTTTGGTTCTGTTTTTTATGTTTTATCTGCTGCTTATCCAAAATCAGCACCTCTTTAGCTGTAATATTTTCCTTATTTTAGAACCTATTCTGTACTTAACACATTACAATTCCTGTTTTGTTTTAATGTTGTTTGAGCTAATTTTAGCCTCTGTTTTTTATGTTTTATCTGCTGTTTATCCAAAATCAGCACCTCTTTAGCTGTAATATTTTCCTTTTTTTAGAACCTATTCTGTAGTTAACACATTACAATTCCTGTTTTGTTTTAATGTTGTTTGAGCTAATTTTAGCCTCTGTTTTTTATGTTTTATCTGCTGTTTATCCAAAATCAGCACCTCTTTAGCTGTAATATTTTCCTTTTTTTAGAACCTATTCTGTAGTTAACACATTACAATTCCTGTTTTGTTTTAATGTTGTTTGAGCTAATTTTAGCCTCTGTTTTTTATGTTTTATCTGCTGTTTATCCAAATTCAGCTTTTGCACCTCTTTTGCTGTAAGGTTTACCTATTTTTGGCAGCTATTCTATACTTGGATGTATCGATTTAGCTGGTGTTTTGCTGCAGGGCAACATTGAAACATTGAAAAAAATTGTGGAAACTTACCTGACTGCCCGACCTCTGCTGAAACTTTCTTCCAGGCAATGTCCTTCAAGCTCCTGTCTCTATACTGTAAACAGGACTGATCATATATAATGGGTTCTGCACAAACGGCAACAATGAGTTTCTCCTCCATGTTTAGGCGCGAATATGAAGCAGTGTTTATCGTCCGTTCTTTAACACGTCACGCGGTGCCCGCCCACCTACCTCCGTCCGGTGGTGATTGCGTCATCACAAAGCTAGTCCTGATTGGTTGCCGCGATGCGTCGAGCCACCAGAGATCAACATTTGGGACGTCGGCGGCTCGACGGCTAGGTTACTTTGGACGCGCGCGTGCCCGCGAAGGCTGCCGCCGCGCCGCTTCGATCAATCCAATCGCGCCGCTTCCTGGTTCCCCGTGACTCGACGCCTCTCCTCAATAGACTTTGAATGTAAACCGGGATAAAGCGGCCGCTTCAGCCGCCCGACGCCGGGGGCGGTGGGTAGGAGGCATAAGAGTGGGGCAGACGAGGGTGGAGATAGGTGTGACTGCTTCACTTATCCCACCCACATTTCTGATGTTGTCAGTACCGAGGCTTGAACCGGCAATCTTCCGATCACAAGTGCACCTTCAGTGCACCCCCTAAATTATTCAAACTGTTATATCTCAGTGATAGATCATCTGATCTGTTCCAGATTTATTGTGCATCATCTGTCAGCACTTCTACACACATTGGTATATAGTACAGTGGTTGTTTAAATTTTCACTCCAGTGTGCCCCCTACATTATTCCAACAGTTACAGATCAGTGATATATCATCCAATATGCACCACATTTATTGTACGTCATCACTGAAAACTTCTAAACACATTTCTATTGTTATTTCACTTTTGACTCCAGTGCGCCCCCTACATACTTCAAACCGTTATATGTCAATGATAGACCATCTGATCTGTTCCAGATTTATTGTGCGTCATCTGTGGGCAATTCTAAACACATTTATATGGTTATATAACATTTTACTCCAGTGCGCCACCTACATTACTCCAACAGTTACAGATCAGTGATACATCAAACGATCTGCACCAGATTTAATGTGCTTCATCAGTGAACACTTTTATACACATTGGTATTGTGGTTGAACATTTCACTCCAGTGCGCCCCCTATCTCCACCAGATGTATGTACTAGATCAATGAGCACTTTGAAACAAATATGTATTGTGGATCCATGACATCACTTAAGCCCCTCCCATTCACACAAGAAACTCGCAATTATTGGGTGACTCTTCCAGCTTCGTCCTGTGTAACATATAAGACTGACACTGTATTTGCTAACTGTTCATTACCCCATATGACGTGGAAAAGCCTAATGGAAGTGCTCATCAAACGTTCACCACAAAAAAGGAAATCCCAAAAACTCCTGTCTGGAAAGTTGCATTTCAGCCAAACTTGAAAGGCTTGTAGCTGGACTCGTACTGATATGGGCGGAGTGCGCACTCTGGTTGACGCATGCGGGAATGGAATGGGAGCGTTCACCATTGCAACCGGGAGGCGTTGCTGGAGCTCCTGAATTCGCTGGTGATTTAGAAGATTTGGCAAATGCGCACCCTGGCGAACGGGTGCGGAATAGGCACAAGAGCATTCGAGATAGCAACCGGGCAGATTAGCTGGAGCTCCCATGGTTGCCACAATAAGGCCGGAGCAGCACTTTTCTGCGAGGGCCTCAATGCTGCTCGCAGCTTTAATTTTTGTTTTGTTTTGTTTTTTGAATGTCCAGAGGACCAGACTTAACTTTTTTAGACAGTTGCCAAGGTTTTCCAGCTTCTACAGTCTGCATTGGACATCATTCAGTCTGACTTATTCCACCTCAAGCTGGTGCTAAATGCTGACAAAACCGAAGGGATGTTGTTTTCCAACAGAAAGTCAATGCCAGCAACTCTTCCTCCTATCTCATCCATGCATGGTGTTCCTATTGAGTTTGTAGATTTTTTACAAATACTTGGGGGTTTTGGTTGATGCACATCTTTCTTTTAAACCACATATTGAAAACTTGATAAATAAACTGAAATTATTATTATTTATTTTTTTTCATAAATATATTTTGCTTAACTCTGAATGCCAGAAATTGCCTTGTGGCTGCTACCTTCCCACCAGCCATTGACTATGGTGACATTATTTACATGAATGCCCTTACCAGCTGCTTGCAGATGTTGGATGCTGTCTACCATGGTACACTAAGATTCATAACTAGTTTTAACTACCATACCCATAACTGCACCCTGTACTC
>JBBPBX010085777.1:0-15025 GCA_038048925.1 Garcialebias charrua | reverse complement strand
AAGACCATTGTTTAAACCAATTCTGAGCCACTTCTGTTGATGTGTGATAAACTCTGTTTTAGTTCACAGTTGGACCTCTGACATTGATGTTTTCCATTTTACTTCTGCTTAAGTACAGCACTTGCATAATATTTTTTTATTGAATATATGTTAACAAGATGTTTCCCCCTCCCAAAAAAATCCCCCCAAAATATTTCTCTATATCCCATCCATCCCATCCATCCATTTTCGTCCGCTTATCCGGGGTCGGGTCGCGGGGGTAGCAGCCTAAGTAGGGAGGCCCAGACTTCCCTCTCCCCAGCCACTTGGAGCAGCTCCTCTGGGGGAATCCCAATGCGTTCCCAGGCCAGCCGAGAAACATAGTCCCTCCAGCGTGTCCTGGGTCTTCCTCTGGGTCTCCTCCCGGTGGGACATGCCCGGAACACCTCACCAGGGAGGCGTCCAGGAGGCATCCTAACCAGATGCCCGAGCCACCTCAACTTCAATTTCTCTATATCACCCTCTTGAAATAGATTTTTCTTCAATAAATGAAAATCATAAATAAATGTATTTTCCTCTGATATAAATTCTTCCTAACTTTTAGTAGTTTTTTTTTAACTAGAGACCAGCCTATTGGATTTTATGGACCAGCTTCTGGCTAAAGATGATTGGTTAAACATGTCAAAAATATTTTCCCAAAAGATTTAACAAATTTATAGTCTTATTTCAGATTTGTTTAGTATTAAATCATGTGAAATTTGAGACAATGTCAGCCCAAGAAATACACACAGAAGAAAAATAATTCCAACAAAAAATGATTAACTTTTTTACTAACAATTTCAGAACTCTATTGAAACACTCTGCAATTCAAATAAACATTGGAAAAGAGCATGAATCATCAGCACAGGCTTTGGGCAACAAAAATACACCTTCTCTAGCTATGTTTCCATCCAATTTAAATTCGATTTTTGAGCGAATTTTAGAAAATTTCGCTAAAATGTAAATTAAAATTATGAGGATCAGAAGTGTTTCCATTAACTGGCTTGAAGCGCATCTGCAATGCCACGCAAAGCGTCTCTACGTCAGACGTCAGCGTCATTACGTCACACGTCAGCGCCATACGTCAGACGTCAGCGTTACGCACTTCCACAGTAAACAGGAAGTAGCGTTTGAAAACAGACATCTCGGCAAAATGGAGAGAATATTTCAGGTATGTGTTGCTATCGGGCAAGTTGTATTTATTCTGTCATGCCAACTAGTTTTAGCGATGTTACATGTTGTCCGGAGCGGAAACAGCTGATCAGTCACGTGACGTGAATGTTCGCTGCGGCAGAACTGAGTCGGCTAATCTGTTTCCATCTGTCGTTTAGCCGACTCAGCTCTGAATCGACTCCCCAAAAACTACCTCAAGCGAGCGTATAAACTTTAGAGCGACTTAGAGGAAGTTAACTCGAATTATGCCGTTTCCATTTAGCTTTTCTGATGCGATGCTTCATAATGCGCACCTAGAAACCTTGATGGAAACACGCCTAATGGGCTAGTGTGTTTTGTGTTCAACATATTAATTTCAAGTATTACATCAAAACAAAAACTTAAATCATTATTTGGTACACAATTCAATCTACACATTCAATGTTTGATGCATTTTTTTAAACCTCTGTCTAATGTCAGTCCTTAAGCGTATGGGATTCTGCAATGATACAAGTGTCTTCACTAACAAATTAAAAAGATAACTGTTGAGGTAATTTTCAATAAAATTGTTATGAATAGTTAGCACCTTATCAACTGTTACATCTGTCATAGAGCACCAAGTATGAAGAACATATATGTCTTTGTCCAGGCTATACTGTCCATCCATCCATCCATCCATTTTCTTCCGCTTATCCGGGGTCGGGTCGCGGGGGTAGCAGCCTAAGTAGGGAGGCCCAGACTTCCCTCTCCCCAGCCACTTGGAGCAGC
The DNA here is from genome assembly GCA_038048925.1 of Garcialebias charrua. Lineage (NCBI taxonomy): Eukaryota > Metazoa > Chordata > Actinopteri > Cyprinodontiformes > Rivulidae > Garcialebias > Garcialebias charrua. The sequence continues at coordinate 13,087 of JBBPBX010085777.1, read as the reverse complement.
TCCTCTGGGGGAATCCCAAGGCGTTCCCAGGCCAGCCGAGAAACATAGTCCCTCCAGCGTGTCCTGGGTCTTCCTCTGGGTCTCCTCCCGGTGGGACATGCCCGGAACACCTCACCAGGGAGGCGTCCAGGAGGCATCCTAACCAGATGCCCGAGCCACCTCAACTGGCTCCTCTCGATGTGGAGAAGCAGCGGCTCTACTCCGAGTCCCTCCCGGATGACTGAGCTTCTCACCCTATCTCTAAGGGAGAGTCCAGCCACCCTGCGGAGAAAACTCATTTCAGCCGCTTGTATCCGAGATCTTGTTCTTTCGGTCATAACCCAAAGCTCATGACCATAGATGAGGGTGGGAACGTAGATCGATCGGTAAATTGAGAGCTTTGCCTTTTGACTCAGCTCTCTCTTCACCACGACAGACCGGTACAGCGCCCGCTTCACTGCGGACGCTGCACCTATCCGCCTATCGATCTCACGCTCCAGTTTTCCCTCATTCGTGAACAAGATCCCGAGATACTTAAACTCCTCCACTTGGGGCAGGACCTCCTCCCCGACCCGGAGAGGGCATGCTACCCTTTTCCGGCTCAAGACCATGGCCTCGGATTTGGAGGAACTGATCCTCATCCCGGCCGCATCACATTCAGCTGCAAACCGCTCCAGCGAAAGCTGTAGATCACGAGCTGATGAAGCCAATAGGACCACATCATCTGCAAAAAACAGAGAAGCGATTCTAAGGCCACCAAAACGGATCCTCTCAACACCTTGGCTGCGCCTAGAAATTCTGTCCATAAAAGTTATAAACAGAATCGGTGACAAAGGGCAACCTTGGCGGAGTCCAACTCTCACCGGAAACGAGCCTGACTTACTGCCGGCAATGCGGACCAAGCTCTGACACCGGTCGTACAGGGACCTAACAGCCCATATCAATGGGCCTGGTACCCCATACTCCCGGAGTACCCCCCACAGAACCCCCCGAGGGACGCGGTCGAATGCCTTTTCCAAGTCTACAAAGCACATGTAAACTGGTTGGGCAAACTCCCACGCACCCTCCAGGACCCTGTTGAGGGTGTAGAGCTGGTCTAGTGTTCCACGACCAGGACGAAAACCACACTGCTCCTCCTGAATCCGAGGTTCGACTATCCGACGGACCCTCCTCTCCAGAACCCCTGAATAGACCTTACCAGGGAGGCTTAAGAGTGTGATCCCTCTATAGTTGGAACACACCCTACGGTCCCCCTTTTTGAATAGGGGAACCACCACCCCAGTCTGCCAATCCAAGGGAACTGCCCCCGATGTCCACGCGATATTGCAGAGTCGCGTAAGCCAACACAACCCCACAACATCCAGAGCCCTAAGGAACTCAGGACGAATCTCATCCACCCCCGGAGCCTTGCCACCGCGGAGCTTTTTAACCACCTCGGCGACCTCAGCACCAGAGATTGGAGAGCCCGACCCAAAGTCCCCAGGCTCCGCTTCCTCAGTGGAAGACGTGCCAGTAGGATTGAGGAGGTCTTCGAAGTATTCCGCCCACCGACTCACAACATCCCGAGTTGAGGTCAACAGCACGCCATCCCCACCATAAATGGTGTTGGTCGCGTACCGCTTTCCCCCCCTGAGACGCCGGATGGTGGACCAGAATCGCCTCGAAGCCGTACGGAAGTCATTCTCCATGGCCTCTCCGAACTCCTCCCACGCCCGAGTTTTTGCCTCAGCAACCACCCGAGCCGCATGCCGCTTGGACTGCCGGTACCTATCTGCTGCTTCCGGGGTCCCACAGGCCAAAAAGGCCCAATAGGACTCCTTCTTCAGCTTGACAGCATCCCTCACCGCCGGTGTCCACCACCGGGTTCGAGGGTTGCCACCACGACAGGCACCAACAACCTTGCGGCCACAACTCCGATAAGCTGCCTCGACAATAGAGGCGCGAAACATGGCCCACTCGGGCTCAATGTCCCCCGCCTCCCTCGGAACGTGTTCAAAGCTCTCCCGGAGGTGGGAGTTAAAGCTCCGTCTTACGGGAGACTCTGCCAGACGTTCCCAGCAGACCCTCACAATACGTTTGGGTCTGCCAGGTCTGACCGGCATCCTCCCCCACCATCGGAGCCAACTCACCACCAGGTAGTGGTCAGTTGACAGCTCCGCCCCTCTCTTCACCCGAGTGTCCAGGACATGCGGCCGCAGATCAGATGAGACGACAACAAAGTCGATCATTGAACTACGACCTAGGGTGTCCTGGTGCCAAGAGCACATATGGACACCCTTATGCCTGAACATGGTGTTCGTTATGGACAATCCATGACGAGCACAGAAGTCCAACAACAGAACACCACTCGGGTTCAGATCAGGGGGGCCGTATAGTATCAGGCTATACTAATGGTTAACAAACAAGTTTTTTATTCTATAAGATGTAACCAGAGTAAATTTCTCCATTCCAAGATCTCCATTCCTATCAGAATAATTTTGTTATATTACAATAGTATTTTCCCCCTTTACATTTTATTATTATTATCTCAAGAAGTAATTTCTTAAAGATTTTTTTATTGTTAATTATTTCATTAATTTCAAACATTTATTTTTGGAAAAAAGTCCTCTTTTCTTTGATTCTCTTGAGTAAAAAGAAAACCAGCAGGAACAAACATCATTCAATGTGTTTGTTCTAGCATGGTTTCTTTGTCACCTGACTGGTAGCAGTATGCAACCATCAGTATCTCATCAAATCAGCTGGTGCTCATCAGGCAAGGTGGGAGAGGCTTTACAGTTGCTGCTGCAGGAGAGGCTTCAAGTTGTTTGTAAACCTCTCTCTAATGCTGTTTGCCACATGTGATGACATGCCTCTCAACTCTTACATGTGTATTTGTGGGACAGAAACCTTCTGCTGATTATGTGTTTTAACCGTGGGAACTGGTGAGTGTTTTGTTTGTTGTCTGGAGCTGGCAGAGTTAGTGCTGGTCTCCATGTAATTGTTTGGGCTCTGTGTTAGTTCAGTGCTAATGCTAACAAACTTTTTTGAATATTCTTTGACATCATCTTGAAGTAATTAACTGAAGGTACATTAAATGGTGGAATGCTATTTTGTACTAATGTGAAATATTGAGAATCTAATGTTATTTGATTTTTGAAAAGTACTCAACTGAGTTTAATTATATTTATAATCTAAACTTAATTACTATAGTAAAGATGGAAAAGCATGTACAAGTATTGATTATATTTATGAAATGATTTTGATGTTGATAAAAACCCAGGGTTATTTATTAAGAGGTCTGCTTTATACAGGCCAGGTTCCTGATTCTGAAGGCTCCTGATTCCGAAGGTTCCTGATTCTGATGATCCTGATTCCGGATCGTGTCTGTTGTCGAGCTGACCAGACTGGCGAGCTACCCTATAATGAACCAGGAGAACTGTTGAATTCCCTCAACTCCTTCCAGTCTGGTAGGAGATGTTTAAGCCTACAACCACATCCACATTTTCCTCTGGACTGAACTGAATTGGATCCTTTCCAACAATCCATCTTACTCCCATCAAGGAGTTGAACTGTGAACATTTTTTCCCATGGCTATAAGAAAAGAAAAACAATTGTGGAGAATTCATGGTTTCAAGTACTTGTTTGTATGTATAGATTTTGTAAATATTGTATAATATAATTCACTTTCTTGGCACTATAAGGTTGTCTGTGTGTTTTTACAAGGTACCACTTCCCTCTAGCAGTCAAACCCAGACTCTTCTGATTTAACTATCTCATTAACCAACTCAAATACCCATATATGTTATGTATACATGCTACAAAAACAACTCATTTATCCCAGTAGCAATCAGGTTTCTTAATGCACACTAATTTTAACACTGTTATTTTAATGTTTTATTGTCTTGTGTTTATATGTGTATGTGTGTGTAAGTGCATATGTATGTATGAAACTGTGCACACCTATTGACTGCAAATCTAATTGCCCTTCGGGGATAATAAAGGAACTTGAATCTTCTCAAAAACAACACACTGGTGTCAAAGAATGCTACTTACCTAATATTAACCCTTTATATTTTTGGAGGGTCAGTCGGATAGTCGAACCTCGGATTCAGGAGGAGCAGTGTGGTTTTCGTCCTGGTCGTGGAACACTAGACCAGCTCTACACCCTCAGCAGGGTCCTGGAGGGTGCGTGGGAGTTTGCCCAACCAGTTTAAATGTGCTTTGTGGACTTGGAGAAGGCATTCGACCGCGTCCCTCGGGGGGTTCTGTGGGGGGTACTCCGGGAGTATGGGGTACCAGGCCCTTTGATATGGGCTGTTAGGTCCCTGTACGACCGGTGTCAGAGCATGGTCCGCATCGCTAGCAGTAAGTCAGGCTCATTTCCGGTGAGAGTTGGACTCCGCCAAGGTTGCCCTTTGTCACCGATTATGTTCATAACTTTTATGGACAGAATTTCTAGGCGTAGCCAAGGTGTTGAGAGGATCCGTTTTGGTGGCCTTAGAATCGCTTCTCTGTTTTTTGCAGATGATGTTCCACACATGTTTTGCAGATGATGATCCTATTGGCTTCATCAGATCGTGATCTACAGCTTTCGCTGGAGCGGTTTGCAGCTGAATGTGATGCGGCCGGGTTGAGGATCAGTTCCTCCAAATCCGAGGCCATGGTCTTGAGCCGGAAAAGGGTAGCATGCCTTCTCCGGGTCAGGGAGGAGGCCTTGCCCCAAGTGGAGGAGTTTAAGTATCTCGGGGTCTTGTTCACGAATGAGGGAAAACTGGAGCGTGAGATCGATAGGCGGATAGGTGCAACGTCCGCAGTGAAGCGGGTGATGTACCGGTCTGTCGTGGTGAAGAGAGAGCTGAGTCAAAAGGCGAAGCTCTCAATTTACCGATCGATCTACGTTCCCACCCTCATCTATGGTCATGAGCTCTGGGTTATGACCGAAAGAACGAGATCTCGGATACAAGCGGCTGAAATGAGTTTTCTCCGCAGGGCGTCTGGACTCTCCCTTAGAGATAGGGTAAGAAGCTCAGTCATCTGGGAGGGACTCTGAGTAGAGCCGCTGCTTCTCCACATCAAGAGGAGCCAGTTGAGGTGGCTCGGGCATCTGGTTAGGATGCCTCCTGGACGCCTCCCTGGTGAAGTGTTCCGGGCATGTCCCACCGGGAGGAGACCCAGAGGAAGACCCAGGACACGCTGGAGGGACTATGTTTCTCGGCTGGCCTAGGAACGCCTTGGGATTCCCCCAGAGGAGCTACTCCAAGTGGTTGGGGAGAGGGAAGTCTGGGCCTCCCTACTTAGGCTGCTACCCCCGCGACCCGACCCCGGATAAGCGGAAGAAAATGGATGGATGGATGGATTTTTGGATGACACCATTTTGTTAATAAAGTTTGTCATTTTATTCTCAGCTGGTGTCCATGTTACTATGCAAATGTTTATGTGTAGAGCATAGATAGACCATGCATTTACTACTGGTTGCTGAATATATTATTCTGCCAGAAGATAAGTACATTTAGTTAGTCCTAAAGTTTACTCAGTCAGATCGATAAGTTTGCTGCCTCATCATTGTAGGCAAATAGTTTGTGCTCAGCACACAAACTGAAAACAGATAAACTAAAGGTTCACACATAGCTCTGCGTACATCTGTACGCGTGTCCGTAGGCATGTACTGTACGTAGCCAGTTCATCCCCATACCTCAGCATACGTTCTCACGTTCATTCTCGCATTTTCGCACCAAATTCTTGACATCATTTGAGCAGCTGCAGCGCAGAGCGTTTACCTACGGGAAAAATTGAGGTTGCTGATTGTCATTTGTAGACATGCCTACTGATTTGATTGACAGATCGGGGGAGGCGCGAGCTGGCAGCTGCAGCCACAGCGGTGTTCTGTGTTTATATGTTATTTAAAAGTCCTAAAAAAATGGAGCGCTGGTCGTGCAGCCCACACATCAGACCAGCACACCAGAAAATCTGCAGAACCTCCCGCAGCCACGATGGACCCGAGTTTAATTCGCTCGTGACAAATTTGTTCATTTCTCATCATTTCAGTCATGGAGTCGACGGAAGAGAAATCAATCACTGACTTTTGGCAAAAAAACTAAAGAAAAAGCCAGATCAGGGATGAAAAAGGGGGATTTATTACATTTGTGTCGCATACAAAACAGTCCGGCACCGGACTGCTATGTTCCAGGGACCCCCGAAACACAAATATTACCATCAAAATAGATAAGCACACATAGTTTTACACCCCGAACCCAACCGTCTTGGTCCCGTTGCTCAACGTGGCCCCTGAAAAAAGATGGCCCCGTAGGGGTCCCAGGCCCCTGGCTCTGACATATGTTAAAGAGGGCCCCGAGACGTGAAGATCCATGTATGCTTGGTGGAAATCGGACCGACGGTTCAAAAAATGTCAACCCTAGATTTTTAGGGTTTTTCTAGCTTTTGGGGGGCCGCTACGGGGGACCCAAGGGCCCGAGGCGCACGGGACCAAGTCCCCCGCGTTCGTCTTGAGCCCGAGATCAACATACTCAAAAATCAACCTCCTAGCACTTTTCTAAAAAAAATGAATTGGGATAGTCATCAGAACATTGCAAAACACTGTTGGAATTCGAACCTTACCCCATTTGTGACCACAGGCTGGAAACATGAAAAAACAGTTATGAAAAAAAAGACAAGATGGATGTGTTCCACCCTCCCCCCAATGTTGACACCTCAAATCTGGGGTCCCTAACCGCTTTCGGCCCCGAGTTAGGAACTTAAACACTTTTGGCCCCCAAAAACTGCCTTTTCTGAACATATTTTGTAAATTTGGACCCCTTCCCGTGCACGTACGTGCACAAAACTTTCACACTCTTTTAGGGCTTACTCCATATACATGTGATTCAAATCTGGAGTATCCAGGACTTCGGGGTCCTGAGTTATGAATTTTCTTCTTTAACCCTATTTTTCACAAAAAATACACCTGACCGGCATTTGCGGGGTTGTTTGGGGGTCTTACGGTGCACGTAGGAAGGCCAAATTTTCAGGGTAGATGCGGCCTATCCTGATCTACATCTCCAGCAAATTTGGTGCAGTTCCTTGCTTCCTTCAGGGAGATACAGGCTGCAGAAGGTGTAAAAAAACGGGTGGGAATTGTCCACAGGCCTCCGTTTGTTCAAAAGTTAATTAAGGTACCTTAACTTTGACCTAGCACCACCAAATTCACAGGATCTCTTAAGCACAAGCCTTTCTACCAGATTCTATAGTTATGTGGCTCTGGTCTATTCCTGTGGCCCGTGGCAGCCCCATGAACACAGACCTAAACGCAATGTAAGTCAATGGGCAATGTAAGTCAATGGGCCTACAGCTCCAAGTTTGCGGGTTAATTGTGGGGCAGAGGAAGGGGTCATCAAGACGAGCTCATTCTTAAACTACACCACTCTGTTTATGCAGTCCAGTGCAGCGAGGACTGTCCAGACTTATACATTGGAGAAACGAAACAGCCCATCCACAGAAGAATGTCTCAACATAGGAGAGCCTCCTCCTCTGGACAAAACTCAGCTGTTCACCTCCACCTCACAGACTAGGGACACTCTTTTGAGGACCAAAATGTACATATTCTGGACCGAGAACACAGGTGGTTTGAGAGAGGTGTGAAGGAGGCGATTTATGTAAAAAGAGAGAAACCATCGTTAAACAGAGGAGGAGGTCTAAGATTTCAACTTTCAAAAACTTATGGCGCGGCCCTGGGTCTGGTTCCCAGGCGTCTCACACCTGATGAGAACAGAGGAGCTTTGTTTGTGAATTAGACCAACAAAGACTTTGACAGGTCCCTGCTATCAATGGGTGAAGTGTGACTTGTCATTTCACATACAGTAGGATGTGTGTGTGTGTTCTGTAAGCTCTGTTTTCACACACTGAACTTTGAATGGGTCACAGGTACGTGTTATCCCAAGTATGTGGGGGTGTTAGTTTCCAATTTAAATATGTTGGTGCGTGTCAATGGCTTGTCCTGTTATAACTGCTTCCCCTGACTGTCTGCTAAACTCAATTGATAAAGCTTTTCGGATGAGAAGCGAAACGTCTTGTTTGTTACAAATAAAGTCCAGTTGTTCTGTATTGAACGCCTTTTTTGATTTTATCATGTCCTGGACGACTGAGAATCTTCACCAGCATATGACTAATTAATCTTTGGCACAAGCCATTCTCTTCAAGGCAATGATCCGGTTTCGGACGTAATTTTTTACCCCAGTCCAGTTTCTGTCCTTGAGTGCATTTGGTTCTGCCTTGATGCACTGAAGGCAGTGTATTTTCTGAGGTACCTTGCATGTGTGGATGAAATTCATCATGTGTCTTTCAACTGCACAAACCTCTGTGTCTTCACACTTACATTTAGCATTCCCCCGGTTGCCTGTGATGAACAAATGTAAAGACCATAATATTAAAAAAATTCATCCATCCATCCATCCATTTTCTTCCGCTTATCCGGTGTCGGGTCACGGGGGTAGCAGCCTAAGTAGGGAGGCCTAGACTTCTCTCTCCCCAGCCACTTGGAGCAGCTCCTCTGGGGGAAGCCCAAGGCGTTCCCAGGCCAGCCAAGAAACATAGTCCCTCCAGCGTGTCCTGGGTCTTCCTCTGGGTCTCCTCCCGGTGGGACATGCCCGAAACACCTCACCAGGGAGGCGTCCAGGAGGCATCCTAACCAGATGCCCGAGCCACCTCAACTGGCTCCTCTCGATGTGGAGAAGCAACGGCTCTACTCCGAGTCCCTACCGGATGACTGAGCTTCTCACCCTATCTCTAAGGGAGAGTCTAGACACCCTGCGGAGAAAACTCATTTCAGCCACTTGTATCCGAGATCTCGTTCTTTCAGTCATAACCCAGAGCTCATGACCATAGATGAGGGTGGGAACGTAGATCGATCGGTAAATTGAGAGCTTTGCCTTTTGACTCAGCTCTCTCTTCACCACGACAGACCGGTACAGCACCCGCTTCACTGCGGACGCTGCACCTATCCGCCTATCGATCTCACGCTCCAGTTTTCCCTCATTCGTGAACAAGACCCCGAGATACTTAAACTCCTCCACTTGGGGCAGGACCTCCCCTCCGACCCGGAGAAGGCATGTTACCCTTTTCCGGCTCAAGACCATGGCCTCGGATTTGGAGGAACTGATTCAGTTTATCTAAAACACAGATGGCATACACTACTTCAGAACACTGCAAAAGCTTTGTATAAAAATATTTGATTTATGTTAAGCAAACCCTCACCCTACATTAGATTTAGAATGGGTTTGGAAACAATTTTTAAAGAAATTACTGGAACTGCAGTCAATAGGTAGAAAGAAAGAATTGTTGATGAAGATGATTGTCATCATTGATGCTTCTGTCTGGTATCAGTTTTATTGTAATTTTTCTCTTAAGAATTCAGTTGCAGCTCATATGAGGCAGAGGGGTGACATCATGCTTGCAAAATGTAATATGTTTGCATATTTATACTATTTGTTTTTCCATTATCTGAGGGTGACAGTGGTAAGGAAAAACTCCCTCATGAGGAAGAAACCTTTAGCAGAACCAGGCTCAGGACAAGTAGTATCTACTTTAACCAGTTGGGTTTAGTAATAACAAGGAGGAGGAACAGATACACAATGGCAGATCAAGAATCACATGATATAAATAGTATCAAATGATAACTATTCAATTTTAAGAAATCATTTTAAGAAATCAGGTAATTCTGTCCTCCAGTAGTCTAAGCCTATGGCGGCAGCATATTATAAGCCAACCCTAACTCTAGGATTTATCAAAAATGAAAGTCTAGTCTTAAAACTGGACAATGTTATCAGCCTCACAGACAGAAACTGGAAGTTGGTTCCACAAGAAAGGAGCCTGATAACTGAAAGATATTCCTCCCATTCTGCGTTTGGAAACTCTAGGTAGGAACCACGAGTAAGCCTTCAGTGTGAGAGAGAAGTGCTCTATTAGGAAAATCTGGAACAATAAGATCTCCAATTTAAGATGGAGCTAGGTTGTTGAGGGCTTTAATTTAAATTTCATTTTATTTATTTATTTATTTATTTATTTATTTAAATTAAGACAATACAACATGTCAGCAGTTAGCATCAATGTAAATATGCCAGAGTTAGCACAAAAGCTAATTTTAATCCATTGTCCTAAGGCAAGAACAAGAAACATCCCACAAAACAAAGAGCAGAGAATAATACAAGCATCACCTGCGTAACACACAACATGAAATTAAAATAAGGATATGATGCCATAACAAAATAGACAAGAAATCTACATATGAGTGCACCTCTGGTTAGTTCTCAATCAGTGTTTCAAAGACTTTATAGATTAGAAGTAAATTTTTGAATTCAATTCTGGATTCAACAGGGAGCCATTGTAGAGACGCTAAAACTGGAGAGATATGATCTCTCCTACTAACTCCAGTTAAGACACTGGTAGCAGCATTTTGGATTCACTGAAGACTTTTTAAATAAGCTTTTCACACATACACATATATACACATACATATATACACATATATACACAAATATATAGATATACTATATATCTATATAGTAAAAGAAAGTCTTCTCTCCTTTTCACTTTTTGTGATTGTTGGAGCAAAAATCAACTTCAAAACTTAAATTGATTTTATGCACAGCCCAAGTGGACATCTCATCCTCTGACGTCAGTAATACATTTCTAACCAGTGTCAAATTATAGTTATGATCAAAGCTGCACATATGTGTATATGAAAGAGCAAACAACAAAGCAATGTTAAAAACACCAAAGAATCCTATTCAAAAGGTGCATTATTGTTTGAAAAATAACTATATAAAGAAAAAAGAAAGTAGGCTCAATCATTCAGGTAAATAAATTACATACAAAAAAGGTATTTAAGAAATGAGCATGCATCAGGGTACATACAAAAAAGTTAAACTGTATCATCCGGAGAGTTTCTTTTTTTGAAAGGAAATGTTTTATCCTTCATCCAAAGGACTCCCATCAGTCTGAGGCCTGCCAACAGGGTCTATTGTATTAAGTAGCACCTTGTTGACTTGTTTCAAACCAGTCTGCTGTTGAGCTCAGTGTTGTTATGCACTATGATTAACTGCTTTAGACTGATGGTCCTCCATTTTGCATGTGTAAAGCCATTATGCCTGGGAACTCAACAGCAGACTGGTTTGAAACACATCAACAATGTGCTTGGTATGACATATCCTGTTGGTAGGCCTCAGACTGATTAAGTCCTTCAGATGAAAGATGAAAAATTTTCTTCCAAAAAGGAAACCGTCCAGATGACATGATGTAACTTTTTTGTGAACTATAGAATGAGTTTTTGACAGAAAACAGTAGTTGGTACAAAAGCCCAAGACAAACCAACAACTATTTCTTTACCATGTTTTTGACGAGAACAAGAGGAAATGGAAGATGAAGATGTTGTCTCTGGTGCCTTATTGGTATCCTCATCTGTCATCTCATTCACTTGTGTTTCTGTTGCCTTTGTGGCTGAAGTTTCTGTTGCCTCCGTGGCTGAAGTTTCTGTTGCCTCCGTGGCTGAATAAAAGTACTCCTGCTCATCACTTGAGGAATCCAGATCTTGTGATTCAATTCTTTCTGAAGATAAGTTGCAAGTAATTTGAGAAAAAAGGATCACATGCAATTTTTGTTGAAAAATAAAACCACTAACAGATCAGATTTCTTACATTACTCTTGCACCCATACACAAATGTTATCCCTTAAAGCTGCACAGACATTTCATAGGATTGCAAACAATACATTGACTTCAGTTTTGTAGTCTCCCAGTTTGATAACTGATTAATGTGGTTCTTAAACTTTATTTACCATCAATTGATTATGTTAAGATAATACTGTACATATTGGATCCAAATCAAATATTCACGCTTACCTTATCCGGATTAGTTCAAGGGTGCTTCCAAGTAAAAAAAGTGACTTCCTGTTCTGAGGGGGCAGGACCTCAATGAAGTCACAACATGACAACAAAGGATCGCCGGGCATCCAACAGGGATGAGTCATGCCAAGTTTGGTGCATTTCAGTCTTTCATTGTGAAAGTTATAGCTGTTTGAAATTTATGGAGTGAAACACAAATTTGAGTCCTGGCCACGCCCCTTTAGTATAAATGAAAATGCAAGCTTTTGATCATTTTTACTGTCCAGTGTATTAAGGGCATATTAACCAAGTTTGAAGGCAATCCTTTAAAATCCCTAGGAGAAGTTCGTTCAAATCTGTAAGTAGAAACACCAGAAAATAATAATAATAATAATAATAATAATAATAATAATAATAATAATAATAATGCATTTTATTTGGTAGCACCTTTCAAAACATCCAAGGAAACTTCACAGCATTAAAAACACAATAAAACAATATAAAATAACTATATAAAAAAGAAAAATTAAAGTGAGAAGGCTAACTTGAACAGATGAGTTTTGAGTTTTGATTTGAAGGTCAGAAGGCAGTGGCCGTGTTTCCATCAAGGTTTCTAGGTGCGCATTTTGAAGTATCGCAGCAGAAAAGCTTAATGGAAACGGCAAAATCCGTATTTACTTTCTCAAGTTCGCCAAAAAGTTTATACGCTCGCTTGAGGTGGTTTTTGGGATGTTCGAAAATGAGCAGATGCGCACAGCGACAGATGGAAACACATTTGCCGACTCGTGCTGCCGAAGCGAACATTCACGTCACGTGACTGATCAGCTGTTTCCGCTCCGGACAACATGTAACATCGCTAAAACTAGTTGGCATGACAGAATAAATACAACTCGACCGATAGCAACACGTACCTGAAATATTCTCTCCTTTTTGACGAGATGTGTGGCCAGGTTCTGTTTTCAACTGCTACTTCCTGTTTACTGTAGACATGCGCAGTGCTGACGTCTGACGTAATGACGCTGACGTCTGACGTAATGACGCTGTGCGTGGCTTGGTAGATGCGCTTCAAGCCAGCAGATGGAAACACTTCTGCTTCGCATTAATTTGTATTTACATATTTGCGAGATTTCAAAAATTAGCTCAAAAATCGAAATGAAAATGGATGGAAACACAGCTAATGTTACGGATGTCTGGGGGAAGAGCGTTCCAGAGTTGGGGAGCAGAGTGAGAAAAGGCTCTGTGTCCCATGGTGCTGAGGTGGAC
>JBBPBX010085776.1:0-15025 GCA_038048925.1 Garcialebias charrua | reverse complement strand
AATTTGCAGCGCGTGTTGAAAAGAGGCGTGGTGAAAATGTGCAGCTCAGAGGACGTGGTGCCTGCGTGTTTAACGTGGGACCGCACCGCAGAGGTGTATGTAAACAAACATGGCGACGCTAGCGAACATCGTTGTGTTTCTCCGAATGCTTTTTTTTTTTTGTTTTTTTTTGCTCTCGCATCAGTACAGCAATCCGCTCCAGAAGGGCCCCATCCTTCACTGTACCGGTAAGTCCCTTTTTCCTCCTCTGCGCGCAGAGACAGGAGCACACAGGTCTCTGCATCACCCCAATTAGACATTTCCGTGATGATCAATAAAAAAAGAAAAAGATTCGGCGAAGAATAGCAAGTGATGCGCGAGCAAAATACAGATGTCATGTTGTTGTTTACACATTTAAATACAGCGCGACAGTGTGCGCCGGGATAGTACGTGGGAGAGTACGTCATTATTCAAATAAGTTTGAAGCCGCGCAGCCCCGAGACCTTTCACAAGTTGACAGATGCGGGTTTAACACTACCTCTGCTCACGGGTCTGGGATGGATCAGAGGCGAGTCAACTTAACTCGCCAAGGCGCGTTTGTGTGTTTTCTGAATGCTCGTTGGAGGTCTGAACACGCATCAGAGCCGGATTGATGCGTCTTATGAAAGGGGCTATCCAGATCATCATACTTGGTGACTTTAACAGAGCTAAACTTAGCCACGAGCTTCCAAAATATAAACAACATATTAATTGTCCCACCAGGGATAACAACACACTGGATCACTGCTACACTGTCCTGAAAGATGCCTATCGCTCTGTTCCTCATGCAGCCCTGTGTCACTCTGACCACTGTCTGGTTCATCTTATTCCAACCTACAGGCAGAAACTGAAAACTGTAAAGCCTGTAGTGAAAACAGTGAAAAAGTGGACCAGAGAAGCAAAACAAGACCTACAGGACTGCTTTGACTGCACTGACTGGAGTGTTTTTGAAGCTGCTACGGACAACCTGGATGACGTGACTGACACTGTCACATCCTACATTAGTTTTTGTGAAGATCTCTGTAGGGCTGTGCGATATGACGATATATATCGTGGGGACGATAGAAACGTGTCTATCGTGCTACTTTCCTTCTATCGTCTATCGTGATAAATAAGAATAAAAAAATAACTGTCGCAAAGAAGCTTCATATGTGGTTTTGCGAGATGACGGCGCTGCTTTATGTTTGACGCACGCGCGGGTTTGCGACACATGCTTTACGTTGTTAAACTCGAGAGACGGAGCCGGCATGAAGCCGGTGTCTCAACAAGGAAAAACAGTTGCACAGGCAGCCCGAGAAGAATAACTTTTACCAAAAAGAGGGGGAAGCTCACCTTGTTAGCTTCCATTATTTCGCTCCGCTGAAACTCGGAGACAAAATGGGTCCAGAGGACACGAACTCAGAGTCCAACCGAGTCCGAACTCGGGTCCAGTTAACCAATACAAAACAGACCAGAGACACAACAGAACCGGAATCAAACGCAACGTTTTCTCTGTTTCTTTTACTCCAGCTTCCAGAGCGGATTTCTTCTTCGTGGGTTTTATTAGCAGCCGTTGTTTTACCGCCACCTGCAGGAAAAATTTGGACCAAAGTAGAAACTCCTTTTCTTTTCTAAAACATAATTCTTATCTACTCAGATGAATTATGTGCAATGAATATTTATTAGATATGTGCCTGGCACCAATTCTTGTACTTTTAAGTTTGTTAATGTTAGACAACACTGCTGAGTAAAAGAATAACGCCAAATTTACACTACATGCGTTCCGGCTCCGCAGCAAATACACACCCATTATAATCAATGACAGAGTTTACACTGGCTCCGCACTGCGGCGGCGAGCTGCGCCGAGCGGACGGCAGTCCGTCAAAATTAGAAATATTTCTATTTCTGCCGGACGCCGGAGCTGTGCCGGAGTCAACTTTTGAAGATTACGTCGCACCAACAGGAAAAGGAACGAGCACAACTTCCGTATTTACAAAATAAAATCACCACGGGCGGACTTAATCCTAGCTCTATACGGATTTATTTGTACAAAAATGCTGTCAAACTATCATTTATGACTACGCCTACAAACGCAATACAAGAAATAAATAAATAAATAAAGTATTTTATTCTGAAATGTAATACATCACTTCCTGTTGCTCAAACCATGTCCTGTCGCTCATTTACGAGAGAAGATCAAGGCAGCAGTCTCTACTGTTGTTCTCCTTCTTCCACCGAATGAATTGTTTTGTTCTGACTTACTTATTTATCACTTGATTTATCGCGCGATCTCGCAATTCCCGCGCATGCGTCTCGGAGCGGCGCATCCAGGCGGACCTGAGCGGAGCGGAGGTAGTGGAAATTGGACTCGCTCAGCTGCGACCTGCGGAGCGGGGCGAGCCGGACCGCATGTAGTGTAAATTTGGCGTTAGCTAACATAATGCTCTGTTGTAGTGTGCTGAACGAAGCTGAGCTGTTGCACTAGCTGTGTTTCCATCAATTTTCATTTAGAATGTTGAGCTACCTCGCAAATATGTAAATACAAATTAATGCAGATCAGAAGTGTTTCCATCTACTGGCTTGAAGCGCTTCTTCCAAGCCGCGCACAGCGTCATTACGTCAGACGTCAGCGTCATTACGTCAGACGTCAGCACTGCGCATGTCTACAGTAAACAGGAAGTAGCGGTTGAAAACAGAACCCGGCCACACATCTCATCAAAATGGAGAGAATATTTCAGGTACGTGTTGCTATCGGGCGAGTTGTATTTATTCTGTCATGCCAACTAGTTTTAGCGATGTTACATGTTGTCCGGAGCGGAAACAGCTGATCAGTCACGTGACGTGAATGTTCGCTACGGCAGCACGAGTCGGCAAATGTGTTTCCATCTGTCGTTTTGCGCATCTGCTCATTTTCGCAGATCCCAAAAACCACCTCAAGCGAGCGTATAAACTTTTTGGCGAATTTCAGGAAGTAACTTCGCATTTTGCCGTTTCCATTAAGCTTTTCTGCTGCGATA
This sequence comes from Garcialebias charrua, assembly GCA_038048925.1. Taxonomy (NCBI): domain Eukaryota; kingdom Metazoa; phylum Chordata; class Actinopteri; order Cyprinodontiformes; family Rivulidae; genus Garcialebias; species Garcialebias charrua. The sequence goes on along the minus strand of JBBPBX010085776.1, from coordinate 12,011 downwards.
CTTCAAAATGCGCACCTAGAAACCTTGATGGAAACACGGCTACTGATTCAAACCCTGATGTGTTCTCATTCAGGAAATAAACTGTCTGATCATCCAGAAATCCCTTGTCTTCCTTGAAAAAACTACACAACGCAGAGTTGAGGGGTTGCTTGAGCTGGCTTGGTACAGTGGAGTGAAGCAGAACCCGGTTACATTGGAAATGTAATGTAACCGGGTTCTGCTTCACTCCACTGTACCAAGCCAGCTCAAGTAACCCCTCGACTCTGCGTTGTGTAGTTTTTAAGGAAGACAAGGGGTTTCTGGATGATCAGACAGTTTATTTCCTGAATGAGAACACATCAGGGTTTGAATCAGTGCAACGGTTCAGCTTCGTTCAGCACACTTGTGCAGCTTTCACAGACTGGAAACTAGAAACTCCTTTTCTACTTTGTTCCAAATTTTTCCTGTACACAACACACACATTGTGTTGTATATATCGTGATATATATCGTTATCGTGATATAAAAAAGTCCATATCGTGATATTATTTTTTCCATATCGTCCAGCACTAGTTCCAACAAAAACCTACCGCTCATTCGGCAATAACAAGCCATGGTTCACAAACAAGCTCAGCCAGCTTCGTCAGGCTAAAGCAGAGGCCTACAGGAGCATGGACAGAGCTCTGTACAAACAGACCAGAAACACATTGACCAGGGAGATCAGAGTGGCTAAAAAATGCTACTCTGAAAAGATGAGAAGTCAGCTCTCAGCCAACGACCCTGGTTCAGTGTGGAGAGGCCTTCAGCAGATCACAAATTACAGAAGACCATCCCCCGCTGCAGAGGCAAACAAAGCCCTTGCTGACGACCTGAACAGCTTCTATTGTAGATTTGAGAAGAACACATTCACACCTCCACAACCCACAGCAGCATCTAACATCACACCTCCATCAACACCCCCTCTGTCTCTCCCTTCCCCCACCACTCAAGCTGCACTCAAGATATGTGAAGCTGATGTGAGCCGATTGTTTCAGAAACAAAAGATCAGAAAAGCACCAGGACCAGATGGTAGCCCTGTTTCCATCCATTTTCATTTCGAATTTTGAGCTACCTCGCAAATATGTAAATACAAATTAATGCAGATCAGAAGTGTTTCCATCTGCTGGCTTGAAGCGCTTCTTCCAAGCCGCGCACAGCGTCATTACGTCAGACGTCAGCGTCATTACGTCAGACGTCAGCACTGCGCATGTCTACAGTAAACCAGAGAGTAAACAGGAAGTAGCGGTTGACAACAGAACCCGGCCACACATCTCGTCAAAATGGAGAGAATATTTCAGGTACGTGTTGCTATCGGGCGAGTTGTATTTATTCTGTCATGCCAACTAGTTTTAGCGAGTTACATGCTGTTCGGAGCGGAAACAGCTGATCAGTCACGTGACGTGAATGTGCGCTACGGCAGCACGAGTCGGCAAATGTGTTTCCATCTGTCGTTTTGCGCAGCTGCTCGGTTTCGCAGCTCCCAAAAACCACCTCAAGCGAGCGTATAAACTTTTTGGCGAATTTCAGGAAGTAACTTCGTATTTTGCCGTTTCCATTAAGCTTTTCTGCTGCGATACTTCAAAATGCGCACCTAGAAACCTTGATGGAAACACGGCTGCCGTCTCACCTTCCTGCCTTAAGATCTGTGCTGAACAACTGGCTCCAATCTTCACAAATATATTCAACAAATCTCAGGAGCTGTGTGAAGTTCCTTCCTGCTTCAAACGCTCCACCATCATTCCAGTCCCCAAGAAAACCTCCATCACAGGACTAAATGACTACAGGCCCATCGCCCTAACATCTGTGGTCATGAAGTCCTTTGAACGGCTGGTCCTGACCCACCTGAAGGACATCACTGGACATCTGCTAGACCCCCTGCAGTTTGCCTACCGGGCAAATAGGTCAGTGGATGATGCAGTCAACATGGGACTGCATTTCATCCTGCAACATCTAGACCACCCGGGGACTTATGCAAGAATCCTGTTTCTTGATTTTAGTTCAGCATTTAACACTATTGTCCCAGACATTCTCTCCACCAAACTCTCCCAGCTCACTGTTTCTCCTGCCATGTGTCAGTGGATCACCAGCTTCCTAACAGGCAGGACGCAGCAGGTGCAGTTGGGGAAAATCATGTCCTCCTCACAGTCCATCAGCATTGGTGCCCCTCAGGGTTGTGTGCTCTCTCCACTGCTCTTCTCTCTATACACCAATGACTGCACCTCTAATGACCCGTCTGTTAAACTCCTGAAGTTCGCAGATGACACTACAGTCATTGGACTTATCAGTGATGACAACGAGTCTGCATACCGACAGGAGGTGGAACGACTGATGTCCTGGTGCAGCCTGAACAAACTGGAGCTGAACACACTGAAGACAGTAGAGATGAGAGTGGACTTCAGGAGACACCCCCCAGAACTGCTGCCCCTCAAAATCTTCAACAGCCCCGTGTCTACGGTAGAGTCCTTCAGGTTCCTGGGAACCACCATCTCACATGACCTGAAGTGGGAGCCCAACATCACCTCCATCCTCAAAAAGGCCCAGCAGAGACTGTACTTCCTACGCCAGTTGAGGAAGCTGGACCTGCCTCAGGAGCTGCTGATCCAGTTCTACACTGCAGTCATTGAGTCCATCCTGTGTACATCCATCACAGTCTGGTTTGGAGCAGCCACAAGGCAGGACAGGAACAGGCTGCAGCGAACAGTGAGGACAGCTGAGAAAGTCATTGGGGCTTCACTGCCCTCCATTCAGGACTTGTATCACACAAGAACCAGGAAACGGGCTGGAAAAATCATCACAGACTCCACACACCCGGGTCACAACATGTTCCAACTCCTCCCGTCTGGCAGACGCTACAGATCTCTGTCCACTGATTCCGGGTTCCCACCAAACGCTTTTCGCGCATCAAAAAAGCTCCTACTGCACTGTTTTGGCTGCTTGTCAACAGATGTCTGTTCACATCGAACGCGTCTCATGACACGCAGTTGGAAAAGCGTCTGGCTCCTTTTCCGGTCTTTTTTTGTTTGTTTTGTACACCGGCAGATAAAATCAGTTGTACGTAAGCCCCGTTACTACTTGAGTGGGTTTTCTACGAGCCGAACTGCAGCTCCGACAGTCTTTGTTGAGATTAAAACTTTTTTTATGTTTGGGGTGATCGTACGCTCGAGCGGACAGAGGCAACTGTAAAAATGCCAAGTTTCTTACCGGAGGCTGGTTTCTTCATGGAGGCTCATTGGGTAAGTTTGAAAAGTCCAAAAATAGTCCAGTTATGTTGCGTCATCACATAGCAGAGCCTCTCCCGATTGGTTGCTGCTGAGCGGCGAGCAGCCGCAGTCAGTCAAAGTTCATTTAATTGAACTCCGGCAGTCATTGCCTGGATGCATCGCGGGCGCGGAAAAGACCTGCCGTGCCGCGCTGCTTGGACTGCTCAAGACGCGCCGCGTCACGCTTCGCCGCGAGGCGCCGCCCCTCCACATAGACTTTCAATGTAAAGTGGCTGCGTCGGCTGTCTGAAACGCGTTTGGTGGGAACCCGGCATAAGACTGTCAGACACAAGAACAGTTTCTTCCCCCAGGCCATCACCATCATCAACAGCTGATCATCAGACATCCATCAGCGTGACCCCCAACCCATTTACAACCCCCATGTGAATATTGTATGTGAATCTTTCTGTATATTGTGTGCTATTTGTCAGTTATATGTTCCGGATCTGTATAGTGTTAATACTAGAGAGACACGAACAGCTGGAAACAAATTCCTTGTGTGTGTCAACATACTTGGCCAATAAACCTGATTCTGATAAAAACAACCGTTTTTTTCTCTCTACTTTAATAAGATACAACTATCCTTTAAAGTCTTTTTGTAAAACATGTTTTATTATTGCAATAAAAGGCTCTAACCAAAATTCAACAACACTAAATAAACACAAACGAATAGAGAGGGTAGATGTGAGCAATACAGTAGAAATATATTTTCCTAAATTAGAAGATTTTCACAACTTTAATTCTTTTAACGTTATATTACATGTACGATCAATGTGAAAAAGTGAGTGTGTGTAGTTGAGATGTGGTACTTTGAGATTAATTCACACACTGGCTCGATATGAACAGCAAGATGTCCAGGCATGAGACACTTTTTACAGCATTAAGTGATCATGAATTACCTTGATTATTCAGCTGGACTTCTATGAAAGTTGTCTTCTGTCTTGTTTCTGGTCTTTAATGATGCATGTTTAAAGACTGCATCTGAAAAAAAAAAATGTTAGTGTTGGAGGAAATAAAAGGAAAAATAAGACATTATTACATTTAATACATGTGAAGGCTCTCATTTATCCAAGTTTCCATAATTAAGACTGAAAGTTTTGACTTCTTTTTAAACCTTAAGACTTACACAGACTGTAAACCAAATGACTCAAATAATGTCACTTTTCATTTATATCAATTTTTACATTTTAGATAACAATTTAATTTAGTAATCCTAGCCTTTTGATTCTGTTGTTTTAAACTAACAGTGGCATTTCTGTCCAAAGCAAACCAGTCATTATTAAAAAACAAATTTTTGCATTACTCTGAAAGCTACCTCCATTAATTACATTGCAAACAAAGCACAACTTAAGTTGTGCTTTGTTTGCAATGTAATTAATGGAGGGAATATGGACCAAATAACAAAACAACGATAGTCTGATGAAGTTTTAACAGTCAAATATTTTTTACCCAACCTACAAAATAATTCCTAAAACTCATACCTCATCTTGTTGTGAATCCTCCTCGTCTTTATCTTCGTCTTGAGTCACTGCCTCGGCGCCATTCACTTCCTGTATCCTGTCCGGTTCCCCCACACTTATGGGCTGCCCGTCAGCAGTTGATGACGTTTTAGACCCATTAAAAAACGTTGTCACTTTTGGTAGTGTAGAAACATACGTTTTGGTTTTTTCACGCTTTTTATGTTTTTCCGCTCCGCTTTCGTATCTTCGCTTCATCTTTTTACTTCTCCTCTGTCTCTTCCCGCTTCCCGCTCAAGCATACAGCACTTCCTGGATTTTTGGGTGATGTCAAGATGGAATAGTCCATTTTAGTAGGGGGGTACAGAAATTGACCGTATATTGTATTGCATTTTTAATGATCGTTTTCATCATAACCATAATTATTTTTATGTTAAACGTACATTAACAAGCAGGAGCAATGTTAGGGATGTAGGTGACTGGCCGGGGTGGGGCCCCTGCTGATTGGGGGCCCCAGGCAACCGCCTCTTTTGCCTTAATGGTACATCCACGTCTGTTTGTTGTGTGACCATAGCACTTCCTACTAATAATTCTTATAGCTCTTTTTTGTAAAATAAAAATAGGGTTTTTAATTGTTTTGCATGCTTTTCCCCAAACTTCCATACAATACCGTATTTTCTGGTGTATAGGTCGCACCGGTGTATAGGTCGCATTGTCCAATTATCACCAATAGATTGGAAAAATCCCTAGATAGGTCGCACCGGTGTATAGGTCGCACCTACGTTTAGCTTTGCTGCAAATGTCTGCCACAGGAGCACACAGCAAGGCTTTTAAGAAGATTAACACTTAAAGGAGAAATGTAATCAAATCTGAAAAAATCGATATAACAAGAATTTCATATAGTAAACAACACACATAAACATACTTAGTATGCTTTTTTCAAGTCAGTAGCTTAAAGAAATAGTTTTTTTACATTTTTCCTGCTACATGCCGAAGTGCAGTGATTTCTGTAGTAATTTTCTGGACGCACTTTTATGACACAATTAAGACCTCCTTTGCTATCTTACAATAACACTGAAGCTATAAACCCATCATTACTGTCCTCTTGTCTGTCATTTAAAATGGAAGCAGAAGACTTTTTTGAATCTGAAGGATATCACTTTAGTTTGTCAAAAACAGTTTGGTGATTTAGTGCATTAATGGGCATTTCTATCCTGGAAATACGAATAGCCTTCGCATGCTAACGTTAGCATGCTAGCGCCGTATGCTAACGTTAGCATGCTAGCGCCGTATGCTAACATGGAAGTGGGGGTGTTGAAAATGTCCTGAAACAGTTACCAATGTCTTGTTAAGCTCTGTATTCCACAGAACATAGTAGGATCTAAAATGATTTTTAAAGATGAAGGAGCAAGTTGAAACATGCAGGGTCTCCCTCCTTGCTAGCAGGCTCCATTGGGAGCTGCCTGGCTAACTAACTACGGTGGCCCTACACGGCCAAAATTCTACAGCGGCCGAATGCACAGGAGCGGTAAAAATACAATATAAAATTTTAAAAAAGTTTTAAAATCTATTTTGGGGCTTTTAGAATCGATTCTGAATCGCCAGGACTAAGAATCTTGATTCTTTAAAAAATAGATTTTTTTTGCTGCATCCCTAATTGCTACACACTGAAACCTTTTTGTCCACTACTAGATTTTTTTTTTTATTAACACAAACAGAACTACAAAACACTACATAAACAAAAAAATATATACAAACTCTTGTGAATGATAACATAACTACAGTCTATAAGCTAGGGGGCGGTTTACAAAATGATGAAAGTTGAAAAAATACTAGATACACACACTAATATTACTGTATGAGGGACGACCATTGCACTGCCTATGTCATATTCAGGGGACGGAGAGCAAGCAGAGGGAGGGGGGTCAAAAACACCAGATGAGAATTTTTTCACTTTGCAAAGTCTAAATTTGAGTTAGGATGACATTTTTGACTTGTGAAATTTTCTCAACAAGCTTATTTTATGCTTTTCATTAGACTACTATTAGCTTAAAAACACTTTTCATTTCTCCTAAAACAATTATTTGTTTGATAAAAATTATAGCAAATATGTGTCTGAGCTGAACTTTTCCTTAATAAATGAACATAATTGTGAAATGAGCTGGATTTAAAATTTTGTTTCGCCGAAAGTGATAACAAGCCATATATAGGTCGCACTGGTGTATAGGTCGCAGGCCTTGAAAAAACCATAAAAAGGTGCAACCTATACACCGGAAAATACTGTATATTAAATAATGAACAATCATTACATTATAGCCTAGCCCTCGCCTTCCTGCACAGCTCTGCTCAATTCTCATTTCCCTTCACTGCACAGTCTGGGACTTCTCTCATAGACAAGGATTTCTCCGGTAGATTTTTGACTGGACCAATCAGAGAACAGAAGGGGCGGCGTTTTTGGCCCCTAACCTACGCCCCCACCTGTCCCAGCGCAGCCAGCTCGCAGCCGCATGTTCTCATTCAAAGCGATGCAGGACTGTTGTATAAATGACACAAATGTATTAATTTCCCCTTCTTAATCCCTTATCTGGAGTTTTCTTTTGTTTTTTTGGCCAAAAGTCAAGTGTTCGCTCCCTCCTCCTCCTCCTCCTCTCCCTCCGCTGAACAAGGAAATGCCCCCACCTGTCCCAGCGCGCAGCCAGCTCGCAGCCGCATGTTCTCATTCAAAGCGATGCAGGACTGTTTTATATGTGACACAAATTTATTAATTTCCCCTTCTTAATCCCTTATCTGGAGTTTTCTTTTGTTTTTTTCCCAAAAGTCAAGTGTTCGCTCCCTCCTCCCTCCTCCTCCTCCTCTCCCTCCGCTGAACAAGGAAACGTCTCAGGTTGTCACGAGAGAATTAAAGTCAGGTTTTAAGTTGCTGCCCGAGTCCCATCAGATTTCCTGGTCTTCTGGTGTGTTGGACCAGCGCTCCATGGTTTTATTTTATTTTATTAGGACGTTCTATTATCATATAAACACAGAATACAGGTGACCCCCGATTTACGAACGAGTTAGGGAGATAAGAACGGTTCGCAGCTCGATTCTGCCGTAGCTAGGGGGTGAAATTAATATTTTTTTTTTTAAATATCATGCTAACGGAGCGTGCGCACACATTTAAGCATGTACAGTAGTGTACAGTACTGTAATGTTAAACATTGCTATTCACATTTACAGAATAAATAAAAATATATTTTCTTACTTTGAGATGGTCAAAATGGGAGTGGTGGCGCAGAGGTTAAGAAGGTGAGCTTGTGATCGGAAGATCGCCGGTTCAAGCCCCGGTACCGACAACAGCAAAAAGATGTGGGTGGGACAGGTGAAGCGGTCACACCTGTCTCCACCCTCATCTGCCCCACTCTGGGCCCTTGAGCAAGGCCCTTAACCCACACCATCTGCTCCCCCGGGAACCCTAAATATCAGCTCTCTGCTCCACACAGAGAGCTGTGGTAGCCCGGTGGTCTGTGGTTGTGTCAGGAAGGGCATCCGGCGTAAAAACAATTGCCAAGTCTTCATGCGACTAGTTCGCTGTGGTGACCCCTAACGAAGGGAGAAGCCGAAAGAAAAAAAAATAAAAATATATTTTCTTACTTTGAGATGGTCAAAGCCGACATCTTAGGTTGCCATGCGTTGATTGTTTTCGGGCCGAGCAGCGCGGGGGCCGGCAAGCCACCGCAGCTGCTCCAGACCTGTGTTAGCTAGCTGGCTAGCTTCTGCTAGCCAAGCCATGAGCTGGTGTTGGAGCGGCGGCGCGATCAATCTGCAGCTGCTGCTCCAGCCGCTGCTCCAGCCTGAGACGTCCACAGAGCGATTCCAGCTAGTAATTAATCCATATGATGCGATCCTGGTCACCAGTGTTCAAAAGGCCGGCTCCCGTGTTAGCTCCCGTGTTAGCTTCTGGAGCTAGCCAGGCCGGAGGTGTAGCCAGGCCGGCCGGAGGTGTTCGCGCGGCGGCCTGGCACGATCGGCGATAAATCCGCTGCTGCCTGAGACATCCACAAAGTTCACAGAGACGTTTCCAGCTCGTAATTAATCCATATGAAGCCATCCTGGTCACCAGTCTTCGGCCGGCTCCCGGCAGCTAACCTAAAATGGCGTCCGGTGTTCTACATTAATTTGTGACCGGAGACCCCAGTGACTGAACCTAAAATGGCGTCCGGTGTTCTACATTAATTTGTGACCGTGTAAACTGAAGACCTACTTCCTGCTGCCCAAGATTGCTCAAAAATGATCAGAAATGATCTTTTTTATCATAATTATTATTTATAAAGCCTTTAAAACAACCACAGCTGCAACAAAGTGATGTACACATGAAATTAAGAACATTTAAACACAAAAAAAAAAAAAAAAAAAATTTTAATACAGTAATTTCATATTTTTATTAAATATGATACGTTCGTAGGTCCCGTTGTTCGTAGGTCGATGGAGTCGTAAGTAGGGGGTTTGCTGTATACAACGGAGCGAGAGAAAATTCAGCAGGAGGCGGAGCTGAAGTCAAGTTTAGCAGACCACGGGGGAGCAGCCATCAGCAGAGCCCACGCCTCCAGCAAGAATCGTTTTTCAATGGACAGGTCCCAGACCCTTGTCTGAAGCGAAGTGAAGGACAGGGTCTGGTTTTAACCAGGCTAATTACATTATACAATATATTCAAAACTTTGTCATTCAAAAACTATTTTACTTTATACAGTAATAATGCAATTGATTTAGCTATTTTTATTCTTAAGAAATTTACATGAGATTTCTATGTCAGCTTCTCATCAATAATAACACCCAAAAGTTATATTTAATTAACTATGAATTTCAATGCTGTAAATTTTAAGTTGTTTAAAGTATATGGAGCCAAGATGGTATAGTGGTTAGGGCGTTTGACTTGGGACCCGAAGGACGCGGGTTCGCGTCCCGGCCACTACACACCTTGGGGTGTCTATGAGTGCACACCTATTTCTCCAGCTCCCCGAGCGCTTTCTATGGCTGCTCACTGCACCACATGGTAGGTGGTTGGGTTAAATGCAGAGACGAATTTCGTCTGTGTATGGGAAACATACGCAGATGACAGGAATAGACAATTATTATTATTATTATTAAAACTATTAAGAAAGTTCATGCTCAATAATCCAGGTACCAAAGCCAATAATTCTCAGTCAGGTCATCTGGACAGTTTCTTTTTTATAGAAACTGGATGGAGGATGGAGGGTGAAACGTTCCTATAAAAAAGAAACTGTCCAGATGACCCTACTGAGAATTATTAGGTTGAGAATTTTATGTTTATTTGATGGTGAATTCCATTTTTTTGGAGGCTAAATACAAAAAAAGGTGAACATTAATTTATTTGTATAGTTACAAGAGAGAAACTCCAGAATGGTGGGTACTGCACAGGAAACTGGATCCTCATTGTGATCAGCACACCATTGTGAAAAGACTCCACCTGTTTTTGTATTGCTGACGAGTAGAAGGTGCCCAGGCGCCCAAGATGGTGCGTCCGACAGGGCTCTAAACTCTAGTCAGTTGCTGTCCTGGCCTTGCAACGGTCACACCCACAACTGAAGTTGTTGAGGATTGGGGTGCCATAGCAACCCCCCAGCTGAGACAGCAAATCCCTCCTGGTCGGAAGACGCCACGGAACGTCCTGACATAAACTCAGCAGTAGCGGGAACCATGGTTGTGATGGCCAATATGGAGCTATCAATATCAGTCTGTGGCCCTCTGCTAGGACTCTGTGATGGGTTAGCCAAATCCGAGAAATGGGTGGAAAGGCATAAAGAAGGACCCTTGGCCAAGGGTGAGCCAGCGCATCCCGGACCAGTGCACCAGACGCCCCCGTATGGGAGTACCATAGGGGACACTGGGTTGACTCCTCTGTTGCAAACAGGTCCACCTCCGCTTGACCAAAACGGTCCCAGATCATCCGCACTACGTCGCTGTGGAGGGACCACTCTCTCAGAACAGACCTTTGGCGGGAGAGAAAATCTGCAACCTGATTGTGTCGCCCTGGTAGGTATGTAACCCGCAAGGTGGACAGATAAGTGGAGGCCCATTCCAAGAAGCACCTTGGACACACTGAGAAGCTGTGCTGACCTGGTGCCCCCTTGGTGGTTAATGTGATAAGACAACAGAGATGTTGTCTGACCAAACAAGGACATACCTCCCTTCCATGTGGGATAGTAAGTTCTTGAGCAGCAAATGTACTGCACGCAGCTCCAGCACATTTATATGCCTGGAGCGGTCTCTTCGGCCCCAGCGGCCCTGAACCGTTCCGTGTTGCCACACAGCACCCCATCCTGTGGAGCTGGCATCTGTCGTGACCACTTCCCTGCGATACACGACCATCCCCACATGGGGACACCCCTGGATAAATAAGCTTCGTCCCTCCATGGAGTCAGGGCACGAAGACATGGCCACGTCACCGTAAGTTTGCAATGCCTGTGCAGCCTGGCATCTAGGCGAAAGCTGTTGAGCCACCTCTGCAAAGGGCGAAGAGACAGCAGGCCTAAGGGTACCACCCGAGTGACTGAGGTCAGTTTGCCCAGTAGTCGTAAGGAGGCAACGTAGGGGAGCTGCCTACCCAGCTGGAACCGACTGACCAACTAGAGTTTGTCGCCCACCCTTTGAACAGATGGGCGAGCAGTCATGGAAGGCGAGTCCAGAACCACTCCAAGAAAGGTGACAGTCTGCGAAGGTAGCAGGCAGCTTTTCTCTATATTGACCTCAAGGCCCAACTGGGACACGTGAGCAAGCAGGAGATTTGTGTCGCGAATGGCACAGGCCTGAGACGGGGCGCAAAGAAGCCAATCGTCTAGGTACGGCAGAACCTTCATGCCGTAGGCCTGCAGGGGAGAGAGGGCTGCCCTCACACACTGAGTGAAAACCCTCGGGGAAAGAGAGAGCCCGAATGGGAATACAGGTAGTCCCCGACTTACGAGCGAGTTCCGTTCCTCCGAGGCGCTCGTAAAGCGAAAATTCGTAACTTGGAACGGCCGCCACGTGTCTCGTAAGTCCGGAATTTCGCTCGTAAGTTGGAACGGTTTTGCTAGCGCGACTACAAACACTCGTTTTTCATCGAAAAACTGCTTACGAGTGCATAAAAATGATCGGAAACGTGTGTCCACATGTTTAGCTAACGAACTGTGGTGAAAAATCACAGAAAAACTCTGTATTTTTTGCGTTTTTTCCAAAAATTCGCCAGCTCGTAAGTCCGGAACCTCGTAGGTCAGAGCGCTCGTAAGTCGGGGACTACCTGT
>JBBPBX010085775.1:0-15025 GCA_038048925.1 Garcialebias charrua | reverse complement strand
AACATTAAATATATTGTCTTTGCATTCTATTCAGTTGAATATGGGTTGAAAAAGATTTGCAAGTCATTGTATTCTGTTTTTATTTGCGATTTGCACAACGTGCCAACTTTTCTGGTTTTGGGCTTGTAGTTGAACATTTATAAATGTGGCTTGAGCAACAACCAATTTTTTGTTTATTTATATGAATTTTCTGTGGCAGCCATCTTGAACTGAATTTTAGGCAATTCATTATAGATGTACATCCACGGATTATTTAATTAAAATCCATGCAGTGGTCCATGAGATATTTCGCTAACAAACAGCTAAACATTTACACAAAGACCTCACATAATATGACCTTCAGCTACAATCACGCCTAAATTTAGCCCCATATCTATAGAACTGACATTTACAGCCATTTCTGTGTGTTTTAAAATAAGTTGTCAGTGAGTCCTCGAGGCTCAATGAGACTAATCTGTATAAATAAAGGTTTAATGAATGTGGCAGCGATGTTAAATTGGATTAGCTTAAAAAAAGTATGAGTATTTTCTAAGTTTTGTTAAAATTTGCCCAGTAGTTCATATTTTAATAACAGACACGCACACCAACATTATTATTCACCTTTACCTTTTAGCAATGGGCATATCTAAAACACACACACAAACATATTTGAAATTATGTAGTATTCTTTATTTCAGTTTTTGACAAAATACCCCAAAAATTCAAAGCTCCTACGCTTTACAAAAATACGTTCTCTACAAATGTCTTCTGTAGTCTGTCCGCCTTAACAAAACACAGTGTAGTGAAGAAGATCCAGTAGCAGCCTCCTGAAGGGTAAACCCAAACATCCTCCACGTAACGCTCCACCCATTCAACACAAACATATAAATTAATCACAAAGTCCTTAAATTAGCAATAGACAAATATACACGATTGTTGATCATCCACAACGAAGAGGCGGATTAAATTACAAACATCGCTGTTACGTTTTGCTTTTTTTTTCTCCAAGTGCTGGCGACAAAAAGCCTGAATACAACATGTCGTACACTAATAAAAAATGTTTTGGTCCACATGGAGATACAGTCCACAGCAGAATGATAGAAAACAGCGGAGCGCTCAGCACAAGAAAAGGCAACTGAGTTACTTCAAGCCAAAGTCATTTGTCAGCTTCTATCTTCTCAAGCCAAAGTGCAATTGAGCATATGAAGAAGCACCTGCGGAGAAAAGAAAAACCTGTTTGGTACATAAAGATGGAACATTATTATCCTGCTGGACTGTATGAGTACCTGATGTGACGCTGCCCAGCCTCCTCTGCAGAGCCTCCAGTCTGGAGATGTAGTCTGTGAGCGCCCGGTCGGGGTCGTAGCTCTGCAGGTGGGAACAGGTGAGAGGCCCGTGGTCTGCAGCCAGGTGAAGCCTGACAAAACATCCAAACAAATCATAAAACACCAGATTTAGTCAAAAAGTCAAAGTCAACTTTATTGTCAGAACTGCAATATGTACAGGACATACACAGGATTGAAATTGCGTTTCTCTCAGTCCCTCGGTTATTTACTGAGTCGTTTTATATTTTTGCATCGATACATTTAATTTAAGGCAGCAAAAGAGTAAAAACTGTGAAAATACTGATACTTTTCAAGGCTCAAGAATGCTGACTGTTAGCACGCACACATAAAATGTACGGAAGGTTGAAAAAGAGTTTTTCCAAAGCAAACTGGTGACATTTAGCAAAACAATGTGTTTAAAAAAAAAAGACAACATAAGGTAAATGAGGAGGATAGTAAAAAATTGAATTAAAGCAGAGGAGGCTAGTGCGGGAGAGTTATAACTGTTTGAAATAAATTTAAAATGTTTGAAGAATAAAGGTGAAAATGGCCGTGCAGCTGGAGCGGTCCAAACTTATAACAGGCAGTGTGGACAGTATGTAATAAAATACCACCGGACCAGTAACAAAGGAGTACTGATACAAGATTTGAATGATAGCCCCAACAGAATTATTTGTGTAAAAATAAATATATATTTATAAAAAAAAAAACATTAATAATGGTGCCAATTTGTTTCATTAAACCCAGACGTTTCAGAAGACACATACAATTCTTATCTCGCGTTTGCAGCAAACACGTATGAAATTTAAACTTGTGAACCAAATTCCTGAGTTTGTTTCAATTCATCACTGCAGACATTTTGACTTAAAGGTGGGGTATGTAAGATTGTAATGTAGTCTAACTTTTCAAACAATATATTTTTAACATATTTCTTCACTCTGTCACTATCTACTGACAAACTGATGTTAGACCAAGTAATCTCTGAAAAAAACTATAGTTCCCTTGCTTCTCTATCAGCATTTATAAAAACACTGAAAACACAGAGTGACCAGGACAATGACCAGCCAATCAAAACAGAGTTGTTTGTCACTCCCCAACCCACGCCCCCGCCTGTCACTCACAGCCTCAGCGTTGCGGCTCGTTCTCATTCAAAGGATTGCAAAGCGATGCAGGACTGTTTTGTATGTGACACAAATTTATTAAATATCCCTTCTTCATCACAGAGCTGGACTTTTATTTTGTTTTTTTGCAAAAAGTCAAGTGATCGCTTCATCCTCCACTCACAGGAATGAGGAACGCTGACAGACATGAGGAAGTCACGAGCGAATTAATCATGTCCAAACGTTGCTTCGTGAACCTCTGCTGATTTCTGCTGGATTTTCTGTTGTTGGACAACTGCTCCATGGTTTTATAATATTTTTAAAAGGTTTTATTATCATATAATCACAGAACTTTGCAGCGCTCCGAGCGGACATGTAGAGGAGGCGGAGCATTCCATTCCAGACATTCCAGAGCTGCGCTGACAGAAAGAGGAAATCACGAGCGAATTAATCATGTCCAAACGTTGCTTCGTGAACCTCTGCTGTTTTCTGCTGGATTTTCTGTTGTTGGACAAGTGCTCCATGGTTTTATAATATTTTTAAAAGGTTTTTATAACATATAATCACAGAACTTTGCAGCGCTCCAGCAGACACACAGCAGGGGGCGGATCCCAAGTTCAACAGAGAACGGACTGCGGCTCCCCCTCTGAGCCATATATAGCTCTGAGGGGAGGGAGCAGAATGCTTTTCTGCGCTGAAAATATTTCTAAGTCCCAGAGTGTTCAAGAAACTGCACACCCCACCTTTAAGCGAACGAACAGGAGTTTTTCTACAGCCCTGAATAATTCACCCGTGCTTTCATGCCTCTTTCAAGTCAGAATACGTGTGCTAAAATAGGTCTAATAAGATAATTCAAAATAATCAGTCGATTATCACAATGACATGGTTTTAATTTGAATGGCACTACCATCACAAGTGCATGCAACATTTACCTGTGTGTATGTTGCACAACAACACAATGCTTTTCTATTTAAATTCAAATTGCTCATGTTTTTTTTTCAACAATAGCTTGACAAATACGGTACACAGATTTAGTTGTTTTTTCATAATCAAATAAGTATTACTAGATTAAACTGATGGATAAAAAATGTAGAAAAACATCAACATGGGTCCTGAGGTTTTGTTGACCACACTGATTTAAAAAAAAAAAATCATTAGCACTATACAGTAATAATGTAGCGTTAGCAGCACCTGTATTGAAAGTTGTACCTGTGTTGTGTGGGGGAGACGCCTGATCGTGGGGATTCACGCCCACTTCTCCCCCTGCTGCTGGACACTCCTCCTCCTCGTTCCCTGTACAAGTCCACACTGCTCGGGTGAAGATATAGTGAGTCCCTCACCTCCGTACCTGAAAAAGATTTATTAAAAAACACGAGTTCCATCAAAATGATGGTTAGAAAAGTCAAAAGCGGCCTCGTTTTGTTTCCCATCGTCTGACCTGCACCGTTCTTGTTGGCGCTGCAGGAGGCCGTGGGGCTCATCCCCGTCGCCTTGTGCCATCGCCTCACGAGGAAACGCATTCTGTACGAACGAAAACAATCAAATCAGTGCCGTCACCTCCTTTAAAAGTCAAATAGCTTGAAGCTCCAGCAGCGCACCTGGAGAGGGCAATGGAGACTCGGACGGCAGAGCGGAAGCGCATTAATCCGCGCCGGCGCTGGTTGTAGGACTCCAGGCTGGAGAGAGAAGGATGGCCGCCCATCCTGGACAGGAGCGACAGCGTGGCCTCCTCACACTCCTGGAAACCACCCAGCAGTAACAGCAGATACTTCTTCTGGTAGATCAGTGCTTTCCGGAAACTTTCTGACCTCAGGTACTTCCCGTACATCCTCTGAAGATGGTGACAAAGAAGTTCCATCATAAAAATGTTTACGTGATCTTTGTTGGAGTTGAACAGCTTTTCATGTTTTATCTTTTGCTGACCTTTAGTGCAGAGTTATCAGCCTCGGGCCCGGTTATCTCTCGAAGTGTTTCGGACCTGACTTCTCCCCTGAGTCGAGCCACCTGGGACTGAGCCAGATGTAAAGCTTTCTCCAGTCGGATCTTCTCTCGAGTCCAGGACTCCTGCTCTTGAGAAAATATCAAACCTGCAGAGTCCATCTTTGACGCTCCTCTCCTGCTGGACTGCAGAAATAAGAAATGAAACGAAAATATAGGTTTAGTTACTATTTTAGCTTCATTCATACCGTATGTTAAATGCTGATTCAGCAATCACACATTGTGTTTAGTTTTATTTTTTAAGAAGATTTTTTGTGTTTTTTTAATCTACTATCTACCTCTGCATAAGTTCAGCTCATTCATAAAACTTTTGAATTTTGTATTATCTATACCTGTTTTCAGTACTGTAGCCGGAAAATAGCTAAAAAAGCTATAATAAATAAATAAATAATCCTTTAGCTACTTTTAGCTTTTGACCAGCCTTTTGTTTCTCTTAGCTTCTAGTCAGCTTTTTCCTACTGTTGGCTTATACCTTGCAAAAAAAAAAAAAAAGTTAAGTTACCATTTTGATACTTTAGCTTTTAGCTCTTTTTTTGGCTACTGTTAGCTTACCCTTTTACACCCAAGTCTCACATTTCCTGCCTGGCATTGTTTACTTGTTTTTCACTAGCATTCGCGGGCTTCCTGCAGCTGCGGGAAGATGACTACCATAATACCACTAAAACAACCTGAAAGTGCACTTTTGTTTCTTTCAAAGACCGTTTGAATTTGTCTGATAGCGCAAACCCTTGCGGAGTTATGGTAAGGCAAATTTAGCTTGTGAAAACGTGTCGGCGGCGACGCGTTGGGTGTAGAAGTGTTGTTAACCAGCCTTTTGCTACTTTTAGCTCATAACCATGCTTTTTTAATTTTATTTTATTTTAGCTAGCCTTTTGATACTTTACTTTTATCCCCTTTATTGATACTTTTAGCCAAATGTTCTATGTTAAACTTCTAGAAATCCTTTTGTAAGTTTTTTTGTTGTTAGCTTCTGATTAGCGTTCCAAGCTAACTTGGATATCAAAGCACCAAAGTTATAAGGAGGGTCCGTCCGTCCATCCATTATCTTTTACCCGCTTATTCCATTTTTGGGTCACGGGGATCGCCGGTGCCCATGTCCAGCAATCACAGTGTGAGGGGCGGGGTACACCCTAGACGGGTCGCAAGTCCATCAAAGGGACACATCGAGACAAACAACCATTCATTCTCTCACTCACACCTAGAGACAATTTAGAGTTAGCAATCAGCCTAACATGCATGTTTTTGGTCTGTGGGAGAAAACACAGAGGAAACCCACGCATGCACAAAGAGAACATGCACACTCCACCCAGAAAGGCCCCCGGCCCAGGATTTGAACCAGGGACCTGCTCGCTGAGAGGCAGCAGCTCTACCAGTTGCACCACCGTGCTGCCTTATAAGGAGAGTCATCACCAAAAAAAAAAGATCCACTCACTTACAGAGAAACACTTTTCCAAGTCTTTGTTTCTTTTTACTGCAGTAATGTTTCTACAGTTTAACAGGAACAAATACCACTGTACGTTTTCAGTCTCTAAGAAGCCGTTTTCGCATTTGCCGGCCCTCCCCGGTCCCGCTCGTCTCTGGTTGGCCCAGAGCCAGCTCTGGCCCGCCCTCGTTGATTGCGCACTGTCCGGAGAGCAAGCCTTGAAGTGGGTGGGGTGTTCACTTGACGTGGGTGGGGTATTCACTTGACGTGGGTGGGCAGTTCTTACCGAAAAGCTCAGAATGCGAATTTTTGGAAAAAACGAAATAAATACTGAGTTTTCATGTGTTTTTTCACTACAGTTAGCAAGTTAAGCATATAAACACACGTTTCCGATCATTTTTATGCACTCGAAAGTAGTTTTTAGATGAAAATAGAGTGTTTTTAGGTGCGCTGGCGAAATTTACTAGCGGACTTCCGGTTTGCGAATTTGTGGAAAAAACGAAATAAATACTGAGTTTTCATGTGTTTTTTCACTACAGTTAGCAAGTTAAGCATATAAACACACGTTTCCGATCATTTTTATGCACTCGAAAGTAGTTTTTAGATGAAAATAGTGTGTTTTTAGGTGCCCTGGCGAAATTTACTAGCGGACTTCCGGTTTGCGAATTTGTGGAAAAAACGAAATAAATACTGAGTTTTCATGTGTTTTTTCACTACAGTTAGCAAGTTAAGCATATAAACACACGTTTCCGATCATTTTTATGCACTCGAAAGTAGTTTTTAGATGAAAATAGTGTGTTTTTAGGTGCCCTGGCGAAATTTACGAGCGGACTTCCGGGTTGCGAATTTGTGGAAAAAACGAAATAAATACTGAGTTTTCATGTGTTTTTTCACTACAGTTAGCAAGTTAAGCATATAAACACACGTTTCCGATCATTTTTATGCACTCGAAAGTAGTTTTTAGATGAAAATAGAGTGTTTTTAGGTGCGCTGGCGAAATCGCAGTTGATGACTCAACACGCAGCTAGTCACGCCCTCTGGTCTCGCCCCTACACGAAGCAGTCCAGCCCCCTGCTGCAAACAACGAATCAAATGTGAGCAGTAAATGACGTGAAACTGGGCCCGTCGGGCCGCGGTCCGATGGAACCACGTTGGAGATGGTTCCAAAACGAGGGCGGAGCCGGGGAAAAAAAGGAAAATGCGGACACGCTGAACCCGGGAAAGAGGGCGGGGCGGGGCCACCCGGGCCTTTAAGGGCTGGTCAATGCGAAAACGGCTACAGAGTTAGTTTTTTCTGCTGTGAACTCACGCCGTCGCCTGATCCCAGGCCAGCCTGCCGATAGCGGCGGAGCTCTTCTTCCAAGCGCAGCGTGTGGTTCCTCAGATCGTTCTTTTCTTCGGTCAGACGGCTGACAAACCCCGTCAGCTCTGCGTTCTGCCTCAGCAGCCGCTCCGTCAGGTTGTTGGAGGCGCTGGAGGAGCCTCCTGGCAGCAGGGACGCACTCTGAGACTAACAGATGAGCAGCCACAACCAAGAGCAGCAGATGTTTAGAAAACATTCAGATGAACAGCTGATTTTTCTTTTTTACAAAAATATGTCCATCACATGCTTGAAGTTGTAAAAATAAAGCAATTTATTATAATCAATACAGAAAGGAAAAACTGACCTCTGGGATGGTGGGTAAACCTGGTGATTGCTGCAGCATGGTGATGACCTCATCAACACTGGACTGGATCCATGACAACTCTTCACTGTCTATCTCTGCAGTCGACCTGTTAAAGACACACAAATTATTAAAGCAGTTGTTTTTCTTGTAGCTACTCCTTTTAGCAAGCGGACTCACATGAAACATGTGGCAATTATTTTACAACGGATGCTCTTCCTGACGTACCATGGGCTCAACAAAACGATTAAATCAGTGAATTTAATTGAACAAAAAGGATAAAGAGCTAATGTCAATTTTGGAGTGGCATATAAACACAAAGCTTATTTAAACTAAGTACCGTATTTTCCGGTGTATAGGTTGCACCTTTTATGGGTTTTTTCAAGGCCTGCAACCTATACACAGGTGCGACCTATATATGGCTTGTTATCACTTTCGGCAAAACAAATTTTTAAATCCAGCTCATTTCACAATTACGTTCATTTATTAAGGAAAAGTTCAGCTCAGACATATATTTGCTATAATTTTTATCAAACAAATAATTGTTTTTAAGTGTTAATCTTCTTAAAAGCCTTGCTGTGCGCTCCTGTGGCAGACATTTGCAGCAGAGCTAAACGTAGGTGCGACCTATACACCGGTGCGACCTATCTAGGGATTTTTCCAATCTATTGGTGATGATTGGACAATGCGACCTATACACAGGTGCGACCTATACACCAGAAAATACTAAACCACATTTTATGGGCATGATTTTGCTTTTGGTGTTAAATTAAACTTTGTTAAACTACAAGAATGTCTTAAATTCTCTGTTTGGTACAATATTTACAAAGTGATGGTAAAAGTTGTTTTAAGAAAGTTTTTCATTATCACAAGTTTTGTTAAGTGACTGGACCACAGACACAGCTGTAGCTAAGTTACCGAGGTTCTGATCTTGTTTTATTTGTTGGACCAGGCTTGAACTCACAAAGTAAAACCTCTGTAAAAAAAAAAAAAGTAAAATGTTTCAAATGCAGTCCCCATCAAGGCTGCTTGGATTACCCGCTGATCGTTTTGCTGGTCATGCTGTGAATCTTTGAGGAGACGAGGTGGAGTTTTCCCACAATCTTATCGACTGTCCGCCAAGGACCGCGGTGTGGCCCGCTGGCGTGCGTTGTTGGAGAAACGTCCACGCGAGGAGACGCTGTGGCTGACTGAGCGCCGTCATTCTTCTGCTGGAGCACCCAGTCTTTGGTGCGGTCGGTGGGCTCACTGTGCCAAACAGCCTGCTGTTTACACAATAAAAGCATGGCTTTAATACAGCTCGAGGCATTGATTAAACATAACATTCTCTGTCACTCACACTCTCGCTGCCGACCTGTGGCGTTCCACTCTCCTCCTCCTGTCCTAACTGGTTCAGCCTCTCTTCCAGCCTCTGATTCTCTTCCTCCAGATTCTTCCTCCACTCCTGTTCTCTCTTTAGCTGCCCTTGAACTTCTGCCATTTGTGTTTTCAGCACTTCCCGTTGGGCTCGGACCTCTACCAGCACCTCTTCGTCTCGTTTGGACTTCTGATCTGCCAGTGCCAGCTCCTCTACTTTTCGAACCACTTCGAGCCGCTGGGCTTCGACCTGACTGAGGAGATGCACCGTCTAGAGATGGGGATAAGGGTCCAGGTATGTTAAAAGGAGAATAACTTTACTGTTGAAATAGAACAAAACAACTGTTCCCCTGTACTGTCTCCATTTAAAAGAGTAATCTGCAGGATTTAAGTGAGATCAGACAAAAATAATGCAGATAACTAATTTTCCTCACTCTAAACTTTCACAAAGTGAAGAAGAAATGAACTAGGGCGGGTGCTAAAACTAAAGAAAGCCAAAGTCTTCAATTTTTAGAAAGACCACTTTAATAATGTGTTTGAGACCATCAAAAGCTCTAAGCTTTTATTTTGTTACTGTGAGCTACTTGAATTTTCTTGGGGAAAGTTCACATGAAGTAGAGAAAAACAAACATGCCTGTGAATGCTTTTCATCCAGCTCCTTCTGCAGTCTCTCCAACAGACTTCTCTCCCCTTCACGGTCCCTCCTGTCCTCGCCGCCACCCTCCTCGTCTCTTTCGGAGGAGATGCCGGTCCGCAGCTCCCTCTCTCTCCCCAAAGCAGAGCTCATCTCCAGAGTCTTGGATCGCTCAGTTTCCAGCTGGACCTGGAGCTCCTGCAGACGTCTGTGGAGACTCAGGTTGTCCTGTTCAACCTTCTGGGAGAGCTGAGAGGAGGCCTGCCGCTCCTGCTCCAGAGTCTGGGTTAGCTGGGCGGCATGAGCCTTCTGCTCCTCCAGAGCCAGCTGCAGGTCCTAGAGGGAAAATTTAAACTTGATCTTAATAAAAATATATATACAGGTAGTCCTCGACTTACGGCGGTCTCGACTTACGGCGATTCGACTTTACGAACGTGTCCCATTGAAAAGCATTGCTTCTAGTTATGCCGTTTATGCGCTCATGCACCTTTAAATTTACAGGAGGGGAGGGGGGAGAGCACTCGGTGGAGTAGCTTCAGTGGAAATTGACTACAGACCGCATGGTTTGGGGCAGACCGGAGCAGACAGAGCAGAGGAGGTTAGGAGCTGTGGACTGAGTGATGCCTGGTACCCACTGCACAACTCGAAACGCGCCTGCCGTCCCCTTTTGGCCACTTGTCAGGGTCCCACCAAACCACTGAAGACCGTCTGATGACGTACACTAGGGGGTAGCAGAGAGGAGGGGTCTAGTTCGTCTTCCGGGTTCAGTTGTTGTGTTAACTGCACCTCCGACGGTCTTTGATGAGATTAAAACTTTTTTTTTATGTTTGGGGTGATCTACACTGGAGAGAACAGCAGCCTGTCAGCAGCAACTGTAAAAATGCCACGTTTCTTACCGGAGTTTGGTTCCAATTCATGGAGGGTCGATCCGGTAAGTTTAAAAAGTCCAAAAAAAGTCCCGTTGTGGTTGTGTAATCAGATAGCAGAGGCTCTCCCACTGTTTGCCGGATGCGTCGAGCCTCCAGAGATCAACATTTGGGACGTCGGCGGCTCGACGGCTAGGTTGATTTGGACGCGCGCGTGCCCGCGAAGGGAACTGCAGGCTGCCGCCGCGCCGCTTCGATCACTCGAATCGCGCCGCTTCCCGGTTCGCCGTGACTCCACGCGTCTCCTCATAGACTTTGAATGTAAACCGGCCGCTTCAGCCGCCCGACAACGTGGCAGTGGGTACCAGGCATGAAGCAGCTGGAAGCTGCAGAACTCGGAGGTGCAACGAGCTAACATCCTAACAGATGGAGACCAGCATACTAGTAGGTAATTAACTCTTTTTTCCTTAAAAATGTCTCCTAAATGTATGTGGTTTTTGATAATTATGTAGGGTAATGTGTTAGGATAGGCTAAGTGCTTGGTAAAATAAAGTACTGTATGTATGAGGTGCCGTTTGGACGTATTTTCCGACTTACGGCGATTTCCGACATGCGAACGGCCGTAGGAACGGAACTCGTTCGTAAGTCGGGGACTCCCTGTATATATACGTTTAAGCATTTCTAATGCACATTAAAGAGCAAAGACTCCAAACAACAGGTATTTTTGTTGCCTCACCTCCAGCTCCTCTCGTCTGCCGTCCTCATTTCTTCCAGACTGACACCTCTCCTTCTCCACCATCCACTGAAACTCTCTGCTCCTCTTCCTCTCTTCCATCAGCTGGTCATTCAGTGCATCCAACTCTGCAGCTTTCTGGGATACCTCCACCCTGTTGGCATGTTGAGATCAATGAAATGAGCTGCAGTTTAATAATATACAGTTTTACCCACTGAAATAGAAACAGCCTTCAGTTTATATTCTTTCTACGTCTTCTTTTCACCAAACCTTTTAAAGCCACCTCGTCTTGATGTTCAGGTAGAGTGTTTTGTAGACCACATATCTGCCTGTAGTTTATAGCAATAACTTGAGTGTTTCTTAAGGAATTGCATTTTTATTTTGAGCCAAAATGAACTATCCTGTTAAATAATGTTGTTTAAGAACATGTAAATGTAATGTTTAGTTGTTGCCACTTTAAAAAAAAATCATCTGTGCAGCCTTTAAAGCGTCTGTAAAAAGTTTTGATAGAGTACAATTTGCTGTGCCTTTTCAGATTATATATTTTTTGTTCCATGATTTAACCCTAATTTGAACTTGAGTTGACGTTCTTTAAATGGACATGGTGTTGTGGACTGACTTTAAAGGGAAAATGTAATAAAAGTGGCAATGTATGTGCGGCCGTGGCATAGTGGTAATGGCAGTCGTCCCCCGATCGGAAGGTTGGCGGTTCGAATCCCGGTTCCCCACACCATGTGTCGTTGTGTCCTTGGGCAAGACACTTAACCCCGAGTTGCTCCCGGTAGGACTGGAAAGCACCTTGCATGGTAGTCTGCCGCTACCGGTGTATGAATGTGTGTAGCATTCAATGTGTGTAGCACTTTGAGATTTTCACTAATGAAAAGTGCGTTATAAATTGAATTCATTATTATTATTATTATTATTGAACCAAAATTCAGATATTCAACAATTGTAGTAAAAAAAAAACTAAAATAAACAAAACTTGAGAAGCTGAATGGATTCTCACACAAAATACATTTTCATCTTTCAAAGATTAAAAAGACAAGTTTATTTACAACAAGAAATAAATTGTTCATTATAACTTCCTAAAGTTTTGCCTAAGTATTGGATCAACATTAAACTAAAGTAGAAAATAAAAACTAATCACGGTTGTGTGTTTCACCTGAGTGCGTCCAGCTCTTTGAGGTGTTTGTGTTGGGCCTTGAGTGTCGTCTCCAGCTCCAGTTTAGTCTGAGAAAGCTCGACCTTCAGCTCCTCTACGAGAAGCCTGTCGGCTTCCGCTGCTCCATCGCTTCCAGTTCTCTCCCTCTGGTCCTTTGTGCTACGTTCAGCAGCCACCATGAGGCCAGGCTGGGCACCTAAACAACAAAAACACAAAAATAATCCACATCATAATTAAGATCTAATTTGATTAAACTAAATATGACAGAACTGGAGCTAAACAATAAGAAAAATTATGCTTTTTTAAAACCAAACCTATTTATAGATAAATAAAGACAGTATAAGGATAAAACAAAATGCTTTAGAGCTGATTTACTTTGACGAAGTTGTTCTAGTTGACCTCGAAGTTGGTGAATCTCTGAGATAAGACTTGACCTTTCTGCTGTGTGAAGCAAACCCATGGCCTCCCTGTGGTGGGCGTCCTGCATCAGAATTATACAGTCAACGTGATTTTAGTTACAGACTGCTTCAAATGACACAGGAAAAGAAAAAAAAATGTTCATGGCTTTTTCAAACATCCATCCATAAGAACATTGTTAGTTCAGACACTGTACATTTAATTTAAAAAGGCTTTTCTACACGTATGCACAGCTGCGACCTTTAAAATCCCAGGAAGACTCGGTTGTTCCTGACCTGTTCTGCCAGTCTGCGCTCGAGCTGATTGAGGTGAACAACAGCATCGCTGGTGTCCAGCAGGTCCAGCTGGCTGTAGAGGGCGTTCTTCAACACGCTCCTCTCCCTCAGAAAAACCTGGCGGACTGCATCCAGCAGCTCTGTACGCCAGTCTGCACTGCCTGACGCCTGCTACAAGTGACAGAAATGCAAAAAAACCCAGGAGAATAAAAACAGAATTTGTTATTTGGCAACAAAAAAAAAAGTTTTAATGAATTATTTCTTATGAAAAAAAAAAAATGAAGCCAAAAGAGAAATTATTACCGAGAAAAATACATCAACTTATAATAAAACAGAGTAAAAGCTTTGAATAAAACTTTTATTTTCTTCCAAAAAGTCAAAACTTTTTGGAAAAAAATTAAAGTAGTCTTGAGCAACAACACATCAAGCTTATTGCATTTTTTTAATTAACTGATGGTCTTTTTATGCATTTTGAGTCCAGTCGTTTTACCAACCTGTTTTTTAAATGTGATAACTTTGTTGTTTGTTTAGACAAATAACACTAACCTATGACTTATAAAGGAATAAAAATAAAAAGCTCCACCTAAATCTGGGAGTTTGTCACAAACCAGACAGCTTAGAAAAACAAATTTTAAAATCTTTTTAAATTCGTTGTTAATAGTAGCCTGTGGCGAACACAATTTGTTCACAGTTAACAGTTTGTAGCAAACAAAATTGACTTCATAGCAATCCACAAAAAGTGGACAAATTCAAGAAAACCAGCTAATGCCTGACCAAAAAAACACACAAAAAAACCAACTTTGAATAACTTTTAAAAAATTCTGAAGAAAGTGTTGCTCAAGACCACTTCAAAAATTACAAGTTACATTTTTTGAAGCAAATTAGCGTTGACCTTGGCCATTCCCCGACATCCTTGAGAATGTTTACGGAGCTCATCGGAGGGAGCTGGCTGATTATTCCATCCTTATCACAACTCTTACAGTGCCCTCGAGAGCTTCTATGAACATTGCTCATCATTCTCTGTGTTTCCCCTCCTCTGCAGAATGGCTACGTCACTATGTGCTTATTTGTGCGAGGTGTTTTTTAATATTAGAATTTTTTTTTCTCAGGCAAGAAGAAAGATTTTTAATAGGAATTTTTTCACCTCCATTTCCTAATGTGTCAAATTTCATTACTTTTTGTCTGCCTAAGCAGATCTCACTTGTAAATGAGTCTTCGAGGCTCAATGTGACTTATCTGTCTAAACAAATGTTGAATGAAAAAAATAGAAAATCGACGAGTACCTCAAGGCGTACAGTTTAGTCATTTTGAAACCTTAACCTCAGATTTCCACGAGTTCTGCATCAGCAAACTGGTGTAATGCTGCGTGTCGAGGCGTCCAGTACCTGAGCTTTGCCGTGTGTCTGCAGCTGCGTGATGAGGCCTTTAAGAGACGCCACAGACGCCAGGAGGGCGTCTCTCTCCTTCACCCAGCCTTCGACGTTCAACTGGCCGCCCGGCTCGGAGAAAGGGAACTCGGACAAAGAAAGAACCTGCATGCCTTCCTGGTCGCCCGGCTCGGAGAAAGGGAACTCGGACAAAGAAAGAACCTGCATGCCTTCCTGGTGCACCTCACGGAGCAACGTCTGGTTACACAAACACCACACAGAAACAGAAGTAGGATGGATCAACTGACTGTGTCAACGTTGCACATCCTTTAGTAAGTAACAGCTCAAGATAGCCTTGTGGTATGAATGTTCTTAATATACAAAAACATACTTTTATCCTGTCAGGCAGTGGATCATCTGTTTCTCTCCTGGCACCCTCTGGAGTCGTCCTTAACTCCTGCTGTGAGCTCGGGAGGTCATATCCAATCCTCTGGCTGTAGTCTGAGCTGCTGTCTGCATGATGACAAACATACATTCAACGTTCTTTATTGTTATTCGCATCACATGTGGCACATGAGGTGGAACAAAACTGTGTACACAGGGTCCCAGTTACACCCAAAAATATAAAGTATAAAAAACAGTATATTAAGGATCTAAGATATGTGCTAAACACTAATAATGTGAAATAATACGGTATATTAAACAGCAGCCCGAACATGAGCCTGT